>JAULBW010000312.1:0-31321 GCA_032358265.1 Vaucheria bursata | reverse complement strand
TGTTTCTAGAACAAAATGTGTTGCATCTAGTGTGCAAAGTAGCTGCCAATAAAAAAGTAGTTTACTTGCTATTTCCAGTGCACTATTCAGTAGACCTTATCATTTGGTTTGTGTTTGGTAGTACACAGGGAAGTAAACTCATAAACATTCATGCATACGCAATCAAGTTCATTTTTGTTTGCTTTTGAAGGTGTACCTATCAATTTTGGGCCTACTTCATTTCTAATGTACCTTGCCCTCGGGGGATTATCTTCTGTATTAATCATGGCTATACAGTACTTAATTTCATGGCGACTTTCATTTAGCAATTTTCTTCGGGTTCTACAAGACAGCTTTACAGTCAGCATGCTTTATATTCGAGCAATGTTGATTGGTTTTTGCGGTCTAGAGTTGGGGTTTGCTTGTACAAAGAAAGACGTGTCGTTTGACTTGAAGGCTAACCTGATGCATGCTGCGCCGCATATATGTATATATATCATCACTGGGTTTGCTGCGGTGAAGGCGGTTATGGAAATAATGGCAGAAAGCGGACTAATTGACATTTTTTGGTCAACCGGTTATCAGGTAATCAGTAAGTTGAAATTTTGCATTTTTATTCTAATTCCAATCTAAAATTTATAGGTGAATTGCATCTATTCTCTCTGCAGGATCGCTTTGGCAACTTTTTTAATGTCTGTAGGGGCTTCAATTTTAGTCGATTCAATAAGGCATTAAAAACTGCTCTACTATCGTATTTTCACATATAACCAATGAGCAAATATATCATAATGAGCCATGCTCAGCTCTAAGTTTTGATCATAATGAACTTCGGGTAATAGAGAGTAAATTTGATGGTACTGGGAAGTTTGTTATATACAAAGTATACTGTAATCATGTAAGACATGGTTCAGTAATAATGATTTGATTCAAGTTTCTGAGTTCAGGATCAAATTGAATTGGTATAAAATGAATCAGGAACAGCTTAGCTCAGTTCATGTTATAAATTAAATAAATCTCTGATGATTCGTGTTATTTTTGGTAGGCGGAAATGTTATATTTCCCACTTTGCTGGACTGTTTCGCTTTGGATACTGATAAGCGGCCCCCCGAGAATGATTATATATGGTTACATTCGTTCCCGGCGTGAAGCAAATTCAAAACTCAAATGCACCAATCGAAATGTGCCAATACTTCAAGAACTACCAAGTACCCCCCTTAATATATTCCCCCCCCTGAGCCCTGAACTATGGGTTAAAGATGAGTCAGCAACAGAAATTGATGAGGTAAGAAATTGTTATTTTTGTAAATTTTCATGAACAATTTGAGAATTCTGTAATTTTACATAAAATATACAAGAGCTTACGGTTCTGGCGCATGTAATGCAAGCAGTGCTGTTAAGGCGTAAAAAATTAGATTTCTTCATGATTCGGCATTTGTTTGGGAATGCCATTTTTTACTCAAAGTAAATACTATTAATTAAGTAAACTTCAGACATGATGATGACAAATTTCTCAGGACCGCTATATTGATTAAATTCGAAAATCTAGAGCATCACTTGACAAGATGTTACCTTTTTGTTTGTTCGATAATCTTTCAAAGGAGAATTTTCTATCCAAAGTAACTTACTGCATTTTGAATATTTGCAGATTTGAGAAAATCTTTTGATTTGTCTGGCTTAAGTGCATTACTAATTTTTCACCCTTTGTCATAAGTATAATTTATATGGAAAGTGAATTTCAACTATTCAGATTTAAATTACTTTTTTGAATTGTTTGTGCAATGCCTGCTACTTCTAGTCGAGAAAATTATCCCAAAATTATTTTAATATGCCATTTTTTCTTATGTTTATAGGCTGTATCCGGAGCTGCTAGCTTAGCAGGATATACCCATGATGAATTCTATGGTGCAGATTTCAATAGTAACACTACAATTGAAGATTTGAATCTAGACAATTCCCAGTCACATCCTGCAGCATTAAGAAATGACTAGTTGACTAGTAATGCACGCAACAGCTATATATATAGCTGTGTGTGCATGTATGAGTGATGTCGCATCTGGTGTCTGGCTTAAGATATATGCTTTATTCGAAGTTAGAGTGAATCATTTAAATTTTCCTATTGTTTTGATGGGAGAACTGATGTAGGCCTTCATGTAAATTATCAGATGCATCCTTAAGTTTAATTCAGTCGCATATGATCGGCTTGTTTACTAGCGGAAGGTTTCGATTTAATTTTTGTCTTTTTCTGAGATTATATTTGGAGCTTTTTTCCCTTGCTTTTAGTTTAAATATAATAAATGTTCAAATATTTGTGCGTCTTTTCTCTGTATTTTGTTGATGTGAATTTGATTTATTTATATTAATGTCAAACTTGATTTAAATATGCAAATTGTTTTCTGCTTCATTTTGGGCGTAAAATAATTTCATATTAACTCAGAATCTTGTGATAAATAATATTTAAATTCTAAGCTAGTCAACTTGGAAAAGAATTATAGATTATTCAATTGGTCATTAATGCAAAATATCTTTGAAATTATAAGCATTTTCAGTAAGTATGCTACTATTTATCTATGATATTTAGGGTTTTTTTATAGAAAATGTCCTAGAGTAAAATATAATTTGCGGAGAAATTACAAAAATGAAAACGGTCCAAGTTAACTGGCACGTTTAGATATGAAAATGAGAACTACAACCATAGATCATATTAAATATTTGTCAAAAGCCAGGCTTGCTATTTAAAAAGATACAAAGTGTTTTTGTAGAATATTATTAATGCTTAGTCTTTTTTATGCCTAGTAAAAAACTAGCATTTGTTAGATAATTGTCAATAAATAAGGAATAGAAAAAAGAGTTGCAATACCAGAACTGCAGTATGAGAGAAAGACAATGATGGTAAAATAAAATACGTAAAACAGAGCAAAGAAATTATGTTTAAAAGTATGTTATTACCCAAGAAAAGGCAAAGGACTGCTGTAACTTGATGCAGCAGATGATACGTGTCACAAAATCATGGGAAAGAACTCAAGAAAAATATGAAACGAGAATATATATAATACTTGATGTGCACTTTCAGAAATGACTTTACTAGCAAATTACAACTTACATGGTTGGAAGTGATGTCAAGTCACAAATCAATTCTATGTTCTCAACATAATAACTGAATTTAGTTGGTTTCTACTGCAGCAGTCCTAACAAGATGTAACCTACTATGCTAAACAATATGCTAATGCAGAGATATCACTATTTCAATGAAATCAGAAAGAGTAGAAGGTAGAAGAAAGGTGGGCATGCCCCACTTGAGGTTCAAGATGGCATATTTCAAAGATGAATGTACATCTCTAACATGTGCCAAATCTCCGCTCAATGCGATTAGAGACAATGCATCATGACAGCAAAAAATATTCAATTCTAAGGCCTCTACATATAGATGTTTTAGTCCATCTGTAAGTCAAAGATTACATATGCAAAGATTTAGACAAAACTCTTGAAATTTTTCAAGTCAAATGTCAATCAATAGCATAGAAAGAGTCACATACTTTTATTCTGTCAGGGCTGAGTGAGGCTTAGGAAAAATAATTAGGCAATCAGCTTGAATCTGAACAAACAAATCATATCTAAAAATATAAATTTTACAGAAAAGTCAGTTTCTGAGTATAATGTTCAAGCTAAAGCTGATAATATTTTATTTTTGAGCCAGTTTAGTACCTTGATAAAATATATATAATTTGGCCATCTTAAATATTCTTACAGATCTCTTCTCCTTTGACTAAGTCATTGATTAAAAATGTCAGGATAAGTTCAGCACCATTGGTAAACTATAATTGCAGCTGAAACTATGTAAAGAGTAGATAGTGAAAGTTATAAAGTTAGTCAATTTATAAATCTGTATAATAATTTCAGTTGTAGAATTTACCATTCTTTGTACTACTATATTGAATAGACTATGAAGCATGTTTTCTGTTGAGTAAATTGCAGAAATGCACTATTAGGAACGTCGTAATTAAAATACAAAAAGAAACGGACAATAATTGGTATAGATATATCGCATTCAAATATTTTGTGTTGATAGAAGTGAGAACATTCTATCAACATAACAAAATATATGTAAGCTGATAAATGTATGACTCTCCTTGAACTTCTACCAAAGTGACTCTCCTCAAATCAGAATTGTACAAATCCTCTTGAATCGTATAATTACACAGATCTCTCTGAATCGTGCCGCAGCTACAAACAGAAATAGTACTTTAGGAAGTTAATTCCTAACATGCACCTTTAAGTTGACAAGAAAAAAGGAGTAAAGAATTAAAATATGCAATGCACTGTGGTTGGGATTACAGTACAAGGCAAAGTAATAAAAGAAAAGATAAGGGAGGAAAAAAAAGAGTATACTAGTGAATGTGGACACTACTTATCGCACGCTATGGGAGCGTGCTGCTTGGGAAAGTGTACTTCTGGGAGAAGTAAAAAAGAGTGTAGAGTAAATTGGAAAATATTAGAACAGAGTTTGGGAATATGCAATTACAACTATACAATTACACAACCTCTTCGGATTTTCCGTAAGAACCAGAAGAATCGCAATGATGAACTGTTAAGTTGGAACCATAGAGTTATAAAGAAAAATGTCGATGGATACGGATCTCAGGAGCGGGTCACAGGTAACTTCTGGAATGGGAATTGGAGCAGTAACTGATAGAAATCTTGACATAAGTGTCATTCTGACATGGGATACAGTTAGCGCGAGACTAATCTAGTGTCACGTCAATGCAGGCAACGCTGAGTTGATGAGTTTCCGACGCGGACGTTGCGCCAAAATATTTCATTCTGAATCGACGAGATGTCAATTTTTTGAAGTCGACCTGTAATCGAAAATCAACGCACAAGCCTAAAATATCGAGTTTTTGGAGACGATTGTTTTTTTATTTGACTCTATGATTAATCCTTCTTTAAGCAATCTGTCCATCAAGAGTGTTGTGTATGACGATAAAATTTTTTATGCAGATGCTTTTCGCACATTCATAGCTATTGATACTTCACATATCTTACTTTATTGAGGTAATATCTCTTTTCACTTGGTGGTACGTTATACTTAAACGAGTGCAATTATCACCTAATTAATTAATCGTACTTTTACCGTCATAGCGCTGAAGTCGGTAACTCCATAGATATACCTTTGATTATCATCTCTGTAAATGGAATCATGGAGTAATGATACGTCTCTACCTATGGGATATAAACCACCAAATTTCGTAAGGGTCGAAGCTACAACGTCCCAAGGGAATAATTATAGCGATACTATAGCACAAAATAATGATTCCTATCTCTCTGGTTCATTAAGCCAACGTTCTGCTGCTTTCACCCCGGGTGTTATTGGCCGTCCTCCTAATCAGCTGCATCGACCAAATACAACCTCTCCTCGACATAGACAGCTTGGTTCGACCTTCTTTTTCCCAGAGAGAGAAGGCGCAATGCCAACATGGGAACATTCATCTAACAACATTTTCTCATCTCCAGCAAATTCATTTTCGGCTAGTCCTGGTATACTTGCGAGTCGCAGTTCCACTAGTATTGGTATCGCCGGTGGCAGAACTTCCCGTAAGTATTGCTGTCATACATATACATATAAGTTTCTTATCAAGGTTTACCATGTCCCTATTCATTCACATTATTCCGCTCTTCATAATAATGGCATTTAAAAAAGTAGAAAAGTTTTATCACTAACTTTTCATGGTCAATATCATTTACTTCCCAAGCACTCTCCAAAGAATTACCGTCATGGACTCTCACGTTTTTAAGCATTGATAAGAGCAGTATGGATGGCCACAAAAGTTTGGAAGGTTTTATACTGTTTTTAGGGCTGTGAATAATATTTTGCTTGTTATTGAAAAACGAGTTCAAGCACAATTTGTACTATCTTCCAATGAAAAAAAGATACATCGCAACCTTTCATGATACTTTTTCTCAAACCCAATTTACATGGAAAAAGTATTTGAAATTAAAAATTGTATTCTAGGAAACATTGGTAAATGCTATGTTAGAATAGGCCAAAACAAAAAAAGGATTGAAAAACAATACTTCTGTAGTGAAATTAGATTTGAACTGATGAAAACATATCTTGGTGGCTTTCTATCTCATTGTGTGTTAACCTTTTTTTAGGTCAGATTTCAGAATAATTTCTAAATGATTAATAACAGCTATAAATAATTTAGGGGATTATTCTATATCTTTACCAAAGATATTATTTTGCAAGATATTTTATGCATTTTTATGCACAGATTTTTCACTATAGAATCTAAATATATTTCTTTTAAATAATTTCTTTTATTTTTAAGCTGCTTTGGATATTCAAAGGATGCAGCGTACTCAGCTTATGCATCCGCATCCAAGTGATCGTGAATATGACGAGGTGAAAATGTAAAAAATATTTTTTTTGCTATTGTTTGAATTATTTCCGAATTAGGTAGTGATATTATGCGTTCCACAATCGATGTAGCAGAAGATTCAAGTGATAAAAAGGAATAATATTTTATGATATTGCATTTGTTATGGGTATGCTGATAAAAATTATTCATTTAATAGTTTAGGTATCACAAAGAGGTAACTGCCAATATGACATTTACTAGAAACAATGAGTAATATAAATTCAGCAGAATTCGATTTTTAGTTACATACTTGACGTAAAATTTTACTTCATATTACATCTCAGTTATCTGTATTCTATTTGAAACATGTTTACATAAATTTATAATGCATACTGGTTTTATGGACATTAGTAAATTCTTTCATCATTTCAAAGGATTGATTCATTTAGAAATGTTGTTTAATGCTGAATAGGTTCGGGTGCAGCAAGCAAAGTTACTGCGTGAAAAGGAGATCGATAGGTACTTACGTGTATGCATACATATATATATATATATATATATATATATATATATTGAAAGTTACGACACTTTGTGGTTTAGTTTTGTAGCTTTAACATATAATATGTTAAAGTGATAAATGTATGGTAAATTCTTTCTGATGCAAGCTTTCATCAGAATGACGATTGCAAATGGTATTTGAAACTGTATGACAGTCAAAGACTTTACAGGACTTATCAATTAAAATCCGTGGAAAACCACAAAATTGCTTTGGGTTGATTTGAGCGTTACGTGCAGTGGGGTAGATGGTATAAATCGATTAATGCCTTAACCATTATTTGGAAACAACGATAGACTAGGCTATTAGTTTCGAACCGTTCGAAATTATTCTGAAATTTGACCTTTTAACAAAAATGATTAACTCATTATGAGATGAAAAGTCACCAAACTATGTGTCTCAATGACTTTTTAGCTCACATCTACCCATGTTTATAGGCCAATTCTACACATTCACTTAATGATTTTTGTAGTATGTTTAGTTTCATCACACAAAAATACTCATGAACATGCAGTAAACTTTGGGTGAAACTATTTCGCTGAGACCATCAAGTTAATCCATTAAGTAAGCTAAAGTTCGCTATGTTCGAAAACATGGAGTAAACTAGGAACAATGGAAATATTCTTATGTGCTCTAAGTGGAAATTGATTAAAAGCGAATGCTTTTTATCCAAAGGTTAACGTATTTAATGTTCTGTGTTATGTAGAGAACATTTTCATATGACCGAAACGGCACGTCTAGAGCAACAGAGGCGGCAAGTAATGCAGCAACAAGGGGTGAGTTCATATACATATATAATTTTTATATAAAAACAAGCTTTTTTGTTGATGCTATTCTTAATATAAAAATTAGTGCAATCTTTTGTGCAAAAATCCATGCCCAAGTGGCTTTTCGCATTTCTAGTGATGATTTAATGACTCGGAATCGATGGTTAAATCATCAAGAATTGGTACAAGCTGTACTGCTTCTTTTAAAGAAGCTTTATAAATCGTAGTATTGGACCTCTTGTAAAAAACCAATTACAATGAGATACCATTACCGAAGTGTGGGGTTTTACGCAGAATATTACCCTAACATGGACTTTCTAATTGCTAAAAATGTCATTTTTAGCAATTGCTTTAGAAAGCCTTTTCTAATTCTGTAAAACCTGTTACATTTTTGTGAAGAATCGCTATGAAAACATACTTTATAAATTTTGCTTGTTTTAAATTTTGGTTTTATCTTTTGATCTATGAAGTATGGTCTATGGTAGAGTTCGTTTGTCTACAGTAAGATTCCCACAATTAAAGTGCTTTCGGTTAAATGCATTTTTCCAATTAAACAACTAAATTAACTAATAAAATTGAAATGGTGCCTGTGGAAAACAACATTATATTACAAAAAGAGTGCTGAGATGTTCAATTGAACTAAATTTTATAATAGCTAATCATCTTATTGCGTTCAATAGATTTTAGCCAATAGATAAATTGATTTTACTTTATGTGCATAGATTTTCCCAGATTCGTTGCAACAGCAGTTAGAATCGAAGCAATACTTGGAACATAGGTATCAATTTATATATATATATATATATATCTTTTAAATCTATGTTAATGTATACATATATATATAAGGTGTACTCATTTAGAAACTATTTGTATTCATTACAATATGATTTATTAGCGGTTGCTGATATATATATATATATATATCGATATCTATAGCCTTATACTTGGCATATGCTCGACTACATTGAACATTGGATAGAGCAAATTTTCTTTTAACAGATATTTGTAAATAACGAATAACCGAAAAAATTATATAGTGCCAAGTTCAGCTTTAGATTTTCGGGAATAACGAATTACTTTGCTGATCACGACAGATTTGTTGTTTCCGAAGTTTACTGTAACAGGGGACTAATTAAAGCGTATATTACTATGTTTCAGACACAGACAGCAAATGCTTGTTCGAAGAGAAGAAGAACGAATAAAAAATGAACATGCTCGTGCAATTGCTGGCAGGGGGCTAGTGCCGTACATGATGAACCCTCCACACCCCTCTATGCCGCCTCTTCACCAGGTAAATCCCCCATTCCAAATATAATCAAACTGTATTTGAAATGAAATTTACGAGCGTATTATATAAATACGTCAATTATTTGATATATGTTTACAAGAGGTCGTTATATTTGAAGATATGCGAATCTTGTATTGTTTTTATCTATCGAATATACATATATCCATAAATTTTTTTCGTTTATAACACCATGAGGATAATGTTCAGTGGAAAAGGGGCAAGGCTTAATTTTATACATATTTCCATACTTTTTTTAATGGATATGACTAATTTGTTTTACAGAATTCTCACCTAAAATAAATGGATGAAAAAATCATATTGTGTCCGTTCAACTTCAGATTTTTGGATAAAACAAATTTATTTTAAGCACCTTTCCCTTACAAAAAATTAACAAAAAAGTCGCAGTGCGCCATGTTCGGCTTCAGATTGTCAGATATTACAATTTTCTGATGCAAAAAATTAATTCGGTGGTCTTCGTAGATATTATATTTGAAGTTTGCTGTAGTTTTAAATGCAGCATAACATATCCGAATACGTATCATATAGTTGATGTAAGCCATCATAAGTTTCCGGTGGTTCTGCCTTGATGCGCCTGAAGAGAAGCACTTACAAGTTAATTGAAAAGGAAGACTTTCAAAAGAATGAGTACCGCGTTTGGGCAGCAAAGAGTGAATGTTTTTTGCATTTGTGTTCCAATCTGGCCAATATTAAGCTAGATTACCGACACCTCGGGAGAAATTGGGTCATCCGGATAATCGAATTCAGTATCAGTAGATCCATATGTTCCAGTATGGCCAAACTCGTTCATTGGTTACAAGAAAGCATTTTTAATATAAATCAGCGTAAAGTGAACATATCCGATTTAATCTGATACAGCTTTTGTAAGTACATTTGGGTAATATTTGCTAAGTCCCGGGTATATTAGGGGGTTCCGAATAGAGACTCCAGTAGGTTACATTTATTATGCCACTGAACTTAAATGTTTTAAGCTTATATGATAAGGCAAGAATAACTTAAAACCTTGGAACAATTATTATAATTAATTATTTTTGGTTGTAAAACCTTTCAGCCAAAGTTGTACTTTTGTTTGAATCCTGGTATTTTGTGACGGAATATATTGTAGGATGGTGATGCTGTGGATGCAGCGAGATATAGGCAAATGAGAATTGAAGCACAGCAACAGTATGAGTTCGATCAGCATAGTTTTCAACAACAGCAGATGGCATACAGGCGTGTATCGCCACGAGAAGAGATAAGGTGTACAATATGTAGATGCACATAAAAAGTTGACTTTTCTCCCAGTTTTTGAATCACTATCAAAATTGAACCTTCCCAGTGAAATGGCATAAAAGTGTTCAACACCATTCTCGCTGGCAAACAATAAAGAGCGATTTTCTTTAAAGCACTTGATTTTAGATTTTCACTTGCCAACGAAACAAGCGATTTTTACTCTATTTCATATGCTAAATTGAAATTCTATGAACTGATAACATTGGCTATGCCAAAAATTATCAGCTTATCAAATGTATCGGATTTGTTATATCAGTATAAACCAGCAAACGGAAGTCAGTGGCGTGTAAAACCTATCAAGTATGGGAAATTTTATTTAGTAGACTATCAATTTATCGAATATCAACTGCATATACTCATATACGCTTAACTTAACCTTTGGATATATAGCGAAATTTTTTAAATCAAAATTTTACTTTATCAAATAAATGAAAACTTTATCATGTGCCAAGTTCAGCTTTTGATTTTGGACATAGTCATGTAGGGTAATGATGGTATATGTTTGCATGTGTTTAGGGTTCGAAGTCTGCATCGCCCGCACAGTGTTGGAACTATGCAATCTCACTTGATAAATCCCCAAATTGGAGGTACTAAGCCATATGAGCCTGTAGAGCCATTCAGCGTGAGATCCATGCAAAGTCAGTATGTTTCTGGTCTCACTGAACTTGAGCAACACAGGCGTCGACAGCTCCAAAATTTAATGCAGGTAGTTTTTATATGTAATTATAGAACCATGAAATTTTTCCATTTTCCAACTAGCCAATCATGGATGCTTTTTCTTTTTTATTTGTAGACAGTGTATGGTTGTTTGCTTATTTATGAACCGAAGAAATTCATTCATTTTGAACTAGTTAATGCATATTTACAATTCAGCTTTTTGTGGGTCATTTAGATTTAATGTAGGACAAATATCCTATGAAAGAAACAAGACTGTTTCGAATGTTGCGTTATTCAATTGAGAGGCATAAAAGTTGATTAGAATCTAATATGGTTAACAATTCAAATATTGTATGGTTTCTTATGACAAGGCATTTGATGAGTCAGTACAAAGTCCAAAAATTTTTGAGGCAATCACAGAGAGCAATGAGTGATCGGCCAGCCGAAAAATGCTTACTCTGCAAAGTATTTAGAATAGTCACATTAGCTTTACTTTTCTTTTTTACATAGGGTCGAATTTTTAAGTTTAAAAAAATGATTCTATTTTGTGTGTAATTGTTCCGTTGAACAATGAGCTTGCTGTACATAAGCCTGTTCATCAAGAAATTTTGGGTATTATAGAGCATAGTGTTATTTTTTTATGTTGATGCTATTGGATAATGGAATATTGTACATCAAGAATTTTTTTAAATTTCAACTTCTGATTTTATAAATCAGCGTCAGGCTGCGCAGACTCCCAAAAAAAACGTTCTTTCCTTTGCTGGCATGGAGCAAGATAGGCGACTTAATCCTATGCAGCACCTCCAACAGGCGCAGTATTATGAGGGGACACACCCTGGTTTACCCCCCCTCAAAGACCAACGCCTCGTGACTCCTAAGTTCGTGATGGGCAGCAGACCTGCAGCGAACACCCCTGCCTCTGTAAGCCAAATGCCACATTCAAGGTGCATAAATTCTATAAATCTATGTCTAACAAATAATATATTTTAGCATTTAATAGCTTTACTCCACTATCCTCCTTTTGCTATTGTATATCGATATCTCTCATTCGATATATTTGATTAACTGATAGTTTTGGGTGTAATCGATGGTATCAGTTTGTGTAATATCAACTGCAGTTGATTTATCGCAAATTTCGCAGTACTTGATAAAACATACGAGTCTCTTTTTTTTCGTGTTTAGTGAATTTTTTGTAGCCAGTTTTTGTGCTTATTATGATATGCAGTGAGATTCTCTAAATTTAATGAGCACAATTTTTTTAGAAACATTTTGATATTTTACAAAATGATTGCAGTCGATTTTGCTCCAAGGTATGAGAGTATGGAAAGAAATAATGATAGATGGATTTGGTATGCACGATCTTATAATAATCTAGAGTCTTTGAGACTAGTTCGAGTACTTCTGCTTTTTTCTAAAATTCGAAATTTTCATAGTAATTCAATCCTGCAGTTGAATTGTAATCCACCTTGATGTTAGTCTTAAGTGCACACCTATTAACTAAGTTCGCATGATGTGCTAGCTTTTCTACCCTGACCCCTGAATTTTCCGCCAAACTAGAGGTCACACTAAATTTTCCTTGTATTTCTTAAAAAGAATAGTTTCTCATGCATCTTTCCGTTATTGCAACCTTTCGTTTGGGACATAATTTTAGATGCAGCGTAAAGATTTCCAATGTGTGGAAGTTTAACTTGCCCATTTTACTGGGATATATTACTGTATGTCAATGTTCCACCGTAGGAGTAAATTTGCACTACCTTCGAAAGGGTAAAAATGAAATGATTTTTTAATAGCTACTTTGCTGAAAGATTTTATTACTCGCTATAAAGAGAACTTGACCCTTTCAAAAGTTTATTTAAACCCTAGTGGAGAGGAAAATTTCATGCAAGTACAAATTAAATTTTGTGCCCATCTCCTATAACTAGATCAGACCCTGTATATAAGAAATAGTGTTTTATTCGAAGCAAAGGTTAACATTTTTAAAAATACCCCATTTTGAATACTTATATAGAATGTGTGGGAATTATTTTGTGGGGAAGATGGCGCCTGAAAGTCTACTCTCTATGCCATAAGCGGATTTCATGGAAATCTGGTTTAGATAAAACAAATCAGCATTTTAAAAGAATTTTTTATTTTTTCAAGAACAATAGCATTCTCAATTGACATTTCAAATTCCTAGCACAAAGATTCGAATTGGAGACAGTTTGCTTTTCTATGAACAAGATGTGTTCAATACTGAAAACAGTTCACAAAGGAGTGTTCAAAGGTTCATTTGACTTTTTGTTGGACACTATTTCATTATGAAAGGCTATGGTAGTGATAAGTTATTGCCTCATTTCAAAATTTATTGGAGTTTTATCTCAAATTTTTAATGAAATTTAAAATATGCAATCAGTACGGCTGACAGTTCATTTTTGGAAGCACGAAGATTTCTCTGTATTTTAACAAATGTATTGTGCATTTTCAAAGGTCACTTTGAAAGGTCGTTATAAAAGTATTCTTAAGATGCATATTTTTACTAAATTAGGAGCATTCCCTAAAAATAGTATTCATGAAATTTTTTATCTCTCAAAAACTTCTAGACTGTTTGAAATGTTGCCATATTTTTATTTGTTGACTATTTTAACATGTATAACTAGAGTAAAAATTTTAGGAGTATCCCCTAAAATAATATTTTGCAAAAAGCTGGTGATAACTGGAACATAAAGTATTATTTGCACTTTTAATCATGCAGGTTTGAGAAAGAAGGAGTATCGTACGAATATAATGTTCGACCGAATTCTTTGGTTTTACATACCAATATTGAAAATGACTCAAAGACGATTGATAGTGATCGAGTAACTTTTTCTGCATGCCAAGAAGATCCAATATTCCCCTTTTCCGAACGAACAGTTCGGAATTCAGTTACTTCCCTGGAAGAAATTTCCAAAGAAAATTCTATATTTTTCCCAGCGAAAAATGAAAATTCCAAGGTACAAATCCCTTTCAACGAGAATCAGGAGATCGCGAGTAAGAAAAATTTCGCAAAAAATGATGAAGAAGAAAATTTAAATTTTATGGTGAGAGCCGATGCCAAATTTCAGTCAGCTAATGAAAATGGAGATTCGACTAAGGCGGAAATTTTCAATCCATATCAATCAACTGGATCCTTAAGTTCAACTTGGAGGTCTGACGCAAGCCCCCCTCCGGGATTCCAAACTGAAATTTCAGCTAATTCTGCACAAAAGAATGCAAATTCAGCTGACAACATGATCTCTGATGCAGCAAACATTCTCTCTTCTCTATCATTATCTCGAGAGATCTGGAGTGAAGTACGAAATGTGGAAAACAAAATCGAGCCGAACAAAGCTGAACAAGGCCCGATTTCTCCCTATTCGGAGCCGGGTAACCAAAACATGTCCCCGTTCGTTTTGTAAATGAACCGAAAATATCGGTCTAACCAGTTGCTTCAGTTATGTGCTTTAGGGGATCTTGGTTACGGTTTTTCTAATCTACTATGGGTTTATTCGATTGAGTCAGTATACAAAAATAATTTAACATCATAAAGAAACTAACAAGCAAGAATGAATATCCAACTATGATTGTACTTTAGATAGGGTTGGGGGGGAGGAAGGGGGGGGACTACAAGTTTGTGTATGTGCTTTACTAGGAGAAGTAATGCTGTGAAGTAATCAGCTGCTAGAGTTGTAAAGAATATCGTTCGGATATTTCTCGAAATCAGCTAACGTCTAATTTCATTTTCTGTTGCCTGTATATTGTCATTTTTAATACTTGTCACTCAATTTCAAAAGTTGGTTAAATAAATTCTGTTACGGGATTTTATTAATCAAAGTTGATAATTTCATGGTGCAATGTTACCACCATGGTCCGCATTGTTGATATCAGCTCTTATTTTGCATTTAAACTCTCTTATATTGAGCGAAACTCAATGAAAAAGCAATGCTGCATCTCTGTAAACAATTGGTGTTGAAATGGAGAAGTTAACTTTTATTAGATTGCCATCATTACCACTATGTTGCTACTGTTATTGGTGAGCCATTACTTTTACCATGAAATGAATATAATGATGTCTAATGTAATGTGCAAAAAGTGCCTTTATTTTAGTGTTGACATATGTTCATTTACATCTGGTGAGACCTTTCATATCTCTCTTGTGACTTTTGGTACTTGTCTCATCAGTAAATTATAATTCAGTATAAAAATTGACTTTTCGCTCATGACAAAAATCGAGACTATTCGCCAGTCGTGAAAAAAATAAATTTTTGATTTAATATATCTGTCGGAACTATTGAATTTATTAACTATATATTTTGACCCTCGCAGAAAAAACTTTCTCATTTACTCGTCGGAAGTGAAAGTTTGTTTTATGCTAAGTTTACTGTATCTGAGCCTTTTTCAAAAACATTTTTGTGAAACAAAAAAGCCTTTTGGAAGGGGAGAGGGAGTTGGAGGAATGGAAAAAAAGTACTATTAATCAAGCAACCAGTATATTTTAACGGTAAACATTTTAATAAAACTATTTGATAGGAGGGGGGAGATTTAAGTTGAGCCAGAAAGGATAAAATATTTGGGGGGGCTAAAATGTTCCGTGGTTCTGATGGTGGAAATTAAAAGGTATCTAACTATGCCTGCCACTTTTGATTTCTATGAGCATAAAATAAATTATATTATTTATGGAAAAATAGAATGTATTAAAAGTATGCTTCTTTGGCTCAACTTAATCTTTTACCCCCCCTATTTATTGACCTCTATAGCTGAGCCAGCTTAGCACAAATGTAACCCCCCCCTCCTAAAAAGCTTTTTTGACCGAAAAATTATTTTGTAAACAACATTTCTTTGTCGAGCCAAATTCTTTTGCCCGTGGGAAAGATAGAGCAGGATACAGTGCATGTTTTTCAAACTACAATTTATTGGCCACGAAGTTTTCGAAATGATCACAATTTCTGTATACCTGGAATAGTACTATATATAGTAATCACATAGTAAATAGCATGATTCAATTGTAATAGCTATGCTCAACTAATTTTTTTGTTTCTGTTCATGCAAGTCTGTAGAGTCAATTTTACAATCAAAGTAGTAAATTGCAGTTTATTTTCATGAATCATAAAATATTCTTAAACTTGATAAGAAATGGAACTTGGTCATTGAAAATTGAGAAAATAGCCTTGCATCTTCGCAATTCACTTTGCGTTGGCGAAGAGATAACGTGAATTATTTGTTTGCAATTTTTTTGTCATAATGTTGTAACAAAAAGATCACGGTTAATAGCACAAATTGTGCACTTCATTGATATATCTAATATATTTATTATTTTCTTCTACTATGATTATATTTTCATAGTGCTATTAATAATATTACTGTTCTTAGTCTTATAGTGCGAGTGAACTAGCAGCTTAAAGATATTCAAAAAATAGATGAACCTTAAACTAAAACCAAGAAATTACAACTTATTTATACATATATTAATTTGAATAAAAAATGCAACAGATTACAATATTTAAAAACTATAAATCATGCTGCATAAGAGCAGTTCGAGTTAAATCTCCAATGTAAAGCTTAGAAAAGCTTGTATACGGCCCAGAGGATTTCTTGAGGAAGCCAGACAGTTTATGACTTGAACCAGAATGAAATTGACTTGTGTCACAGTTCCCTAAAACGATTTCTTGCCACTTTTCCTACCAACCCAACAACTCGATAATTTTGTCAATCGTCGCTGCATTTTTCGCGGATAGATTGCTTAAATACTTGATTTTTGAATCGAGCCGATCTAGACTTAATTGCATAACTTGCTCAGTTTCATTTTCAGCCTGATTTGATTGTCCTAACTCTTGGTCAATCTTGCCAGTTGCACTGTTATCTAACGATGAATTACTATCCGAACCAGAACTGTAAGTCGAAGACGAATCCCAATCTGAGCTATCTAATTGAAGTTCAGCTTCATCTTTGACTGCTTCATTCTTCTGAATTGAGAAACAAAAATCATAAGCAAAATATCGAATAATTAATGGCTCTGCCCAAAGTATTTGTTTTCGTTGAAATTATAATTAAGTGATACCTAATAAACTCTTTGAAACATATATTATCAATATCTACTTTAAGAACAAACTCAAATAACAGAAGAAATTCATTAAAATATCTTTTACATCCATAAAATAAGTACGCTTAGAAAATCGAAGAGAAATCACAATGTATAGAAATAAATCGGCAGTTGAACTACGTAGTTGTTGCTACATTGTATTTTTGAAGTGCGGGAAAGTATGACTGCAAAAAACGTGCTGATAAAAATAAATCGTGAAAGTGGACTATTACTTTTAATTTTTTTCACCAACTCAAAATTCTGATTGCTACTCAGAGTTAAAGAATTATTAGCGGCTAGAAAATTCAGCAGTAAAAGACAGGATTGAAATAGTGGTAGAAATAAATTTTTAAGGTAAATACATGCGTTCAAAGTCTGAAGGCAAAAATATTTGAATCAAATAATTGCGAGCACAGCTCATACCTCACCACTCAAGCGAGTATTTTTGTTACTGCTGTCTAATAAATCGATTTCATCAGCGTTACTTAAACTCTTGCGCTTCATCTTATTTAGGCTTTGACTAATTTATAGCGTGCGATGTTACACTTATTCAGCAACTGTGAAAAATATCAGCATTAAACGGATCCTGGTGCAAGAATTATGCGATCCGTAACCGAACTGTTTGTAGGCAAATCAAATCTGTCTAGCTCGTAGAAAATATTAATCTTAGATTCAGATTTGTCCGAAATTTTATGGACGGAGGATTCAAAATAAGATCCGTCAATGTAAGCGAGTCGAATCTGGATTCAAATTATTTAAGTGCAATTTTACCTGCATTTTTTTCATTTTTTTCTATTATTTATTTTTGTCTGCTTATCATTGTAATATATTCACTGGCAGTTTTAGGATTCAAAAAAGTTTATATTTTCAATTCAAATTTAGGGTTATGATTAAGAATTGTCCAAAATTTTGAAATCCATACAAAATCTGAGAAAATACCTCTCAGTCTAATGCCAAACCAATTATAAAACAGTCAGTAAGACTGAGCTAATGCTATAAATTTAATTTATTCAAGCAAACACAGCATTGAGTAAGATTTGATCAAATGACATAACTTTACTTTCTGTTGAAAGTTAAAAATCAGTTGTTCCATTTCAAAGTGGAGATGCCTTACAAACCATGGACTAAAAGTGATCAAATAAATGTAGACATAAACTTTAAAAAACATCAACCTATTAAATATAAGCATTATATTTTTCCCAGTAAAATGAAATATTTCTGTAGCACTTAAATTAAAATTTAAACAAAATCAACAATTTTAAAACTTTATCAAATAATTTTAGACTTTTTTTTGCACTATAATTAAGAATGTAAAAAGGCTTAAGTGCTTTATTACAATTGAGCTTTTATAATGTTCCACAAATTCATAATTTTAAGTGATTCAAAACTTTACAACAATCAATTTGCCTCCATTTTTGATTTACTGTTTTCCCCAAACTTCACATAATTTTTCATTCATTTTTTCATGCAGCATAGTGTCAGAAACTAACCTGGAGTATGGGTTAATTCATTTTCTACTTGTAGCTGTGTGTACTTCTCTTAGCAGTGTTGTTTAGTGTTTAATTGCATAACGTTCTAAATTAGGTAATGTTGTGTTGGAAAAGCGTGGTTACTTCTTGCAACACAGATTGAGATACTTGTGCATATTTAGATTAACACTCTCATATTGCTTGCTTGTCTTCTGTCAGGATCTGATCTGTTTTGCTGTGATTTGTTATTTAACTGTGACTCTATGGACTTAATTCGTCTTATATATGTATTCTTGTAAAGTACGTTCTTGTAAAGAGTGTTCTCATTAGTGTGTTCTTGTTAGGACTTAAGCGGTTATAGTCGCACGGGTTTGAATCAAGCAATAGTTCAAGATGCTCTAATACTAGGATAAGTGCATTGTTGTATATTTTGTAGTAATATTCATAATAAGTACTACATTGAGAGTAGTAATAGTAGTAGTCCGGTGCCATGTATAATTCGACTTAATTCGTGTAGTTTATTTGCATTATGTTGTTTCCGCTTCAGTGGCGGAAACAACATCTTAATAATACGTGTTTCCTGTTGATTTCTTTTTGTTTCCTGCTGTAGTTTATTCCGGAAACTCAGAATTTTGTCCTTGTTTGGGTAATAGTCTCGTCTTGTTCATTTAACCTTTTTCTTATTCGTCCATTTGACAACACGTTCCTGACAGTTCTCATACATATGTTCTTATAAGTGTGTTCTTATATGCGTGTACTCTTAAGTAGTATTGTGTTGACAAGATTAATTCTTGGTAACACATGAATAGGGATTAATACATTATTGGCTGTGTGTCTTCTTTGGGTTTCTGGTGATGTTTATTATTGGTTATATGCATAGTCTTTAATATATTGATTCCTAACATCTTCCTTTACGTCTTGGCACATAAGTCTAGTCTTCAAGATCAAAAATTATTTGTTTGATGTCAACTGGATTAGAAACCTTTGCTTTGAAAAATAATACTGTAAATTTAAAATATAATGCTGTAGGTGTAAAAAAATAATCACTTGACTAGTTGGAGGTTGTCAGGAACTAGTTGACCAACTGTGTCAATGGAAAAAAGTCAGAACTAACCAGGCAAAAATATACACAGAACAAGGGAAAATTTCTAAATCTCTGTGAGGAATTTGAGCACATAACAAGAAAAAGTTAACAGGAAGCACGTATTATTTAATGTTCTTGTTTCTGCCACTGAGCAGAAACAACACAATACAAAATAAACTACACAAATTATGTCAAATTTTACTAGTTTCCGGACTACTACTGTTACTACTATCAATGTAGTACTAATTTTGAATATTTACTACAGAACATACAATGCATTTGTCTTAGTATTAGAAGAGTCTAAAACTGTTGCTTGATTGAAGTTCATGCAACTATATCTACTTAAGTCCTAACAGAGGTCCACTGTGTTTGACGAGTAATACAAATTACAATTTCACATCACCGGAAGGTGTAATAATTTTATGGTTTTGTATGTAACTGTCTTTTATAGTCATATTTAAACTCAGCAAAACATTTTAATTCATAGAAATAGTTTTACAAAGTAATATTAGTCTAATTGTTGAAACACTCAAATTTTAAATTTTGTACCTCATACCATTCTTGTGTTTTTTTGGTTAAAAATTAGTGTCTCTCAGCATGTTTGTGTTGATGGATAGCAAGTGAATGGTCAAAGGTTGATTTAAAAAAAAATCTTTTATATGTACTGCTTTTAATATAAAGTACTCTCAGAATGTATAGAAGTTTGTTCGTGATACATTTTATAGAAATGATTGAATTTAGAGAGCTTACATTTCTGTTCGTCATTTTGATATACTTTTTTACAATCAAATGAATTATGGAACAATAAGTAAGTTAAAATCCTGTAATTTCAGTAAAAATGTAACTTAACTTTTTAAAAATAGTTTTTTAGATTTAATAATATCATCAAATGAATGATGGGCCATTTTTTTGTTACTCGAATGGCTAGGCTGGATTGTTTTTTGTTCGATATATTTTGAACAGGATATTTTGAAAGTTTTGAGCCTGCACTGATATTTTGGTATCTTTGAATGAATGCATCAACTCAATCCATACTTGCTAACTCATTCGGCAAAAAAGGAGTCTGCTTGTAAGCAATAACTGCATTCATGAAAAATATGCTACATAAACATGCAAATTATTAATGGACCCGTAAAATTTCACAAGTCCAAAGAAAATTTCGATCCAATTGTGCAATTAGAACCGTGTAATTTTGGCGATAAACGGTTACGAAAGTCTTACAAATCATGTGTACTGGATCGCACATTATTGACATTCACTTACACAATTTCAGCTGTTTCGGTGGTACTGAAGTCTTGCATTAAGGTTTGCCTTCGGTTTTACTTCATTAATACTCTCGAGTGAGGGATACAATTCTAGATCACTGCTTTTAATTTGTTTTTAGTTATATTCATAAATGATGCAGTTCAAAGAATCCTCTTAAACAATATGATGTCGCGGTTGGATAGCTATAAGTTTTTGCCAGAAGCTTAATAAAATATTAGATGATATTATTTGTTTTCAAGTAGATTAACGCAATCAATCATAGGACAAAATGGAGCTAGGATGAGTAATTTTTAAAATATTTACCTTAAAAGTGTAGCTGCAGAAAGCTCACTAGTCTTTGGCAGAACTATTGTTGAATTGATATTATCGATTTTTTTTCATTGAATTCAGGAACATCTTTGTTATAATCAAGATCTGAAAAAAATTCTCTCTCTCTTAAAATAATTTCATCGTTGCACATCGTGTACAATTAAAAAATTCAGTTCATATTTTTTATATTATTTGATTTAAAAGACTTGAAAGTGAAATGAGCATCAGTAATGGGTGGTTTAATGAGGTTGAAGCCATGTGGCCAGGACAGAAATTAAGCTTGCAAGTTGAAAAGGTAATGTCTTAAAAATTAAATTAATGTTTGAATATTCAAATTCATATAGCGTTTCTAAATGTACACCATTGGATATAATTTTGCAATGCATTTTTATGAGCTACTTTCTCGCCATATCTCCTGAAATTTCGGCTGATACTTTATTTTATGATGATATTTATGCGAGTTGGGCAAGTTCATTGAATTTGTGACTGATGTGATAGAGCTCGATATAAAGAAAAAATATGTCTAGGTTGAATAGAAATTTCTTCAACAGTATCAAAAATTATGTTCGGCATCTTTTGAATGAGTGCATTGGATCCTAGTATTATTATGCACAATTCAAATATTTTTTCCACTTAAATGAAATACAATTCTACAGGGCATACTCTATATAATGAGAATGCTTTGCCTCAAAGTTTAGTACATCACTGCTAGATGTGTACCATCCGCAGTACAATGTTAATAACATTTTTTTGTGGTAGATAACATAATTTAAAAACTAACACTATTTATGTTGCAATTTGGTAATATTTCTGTAAATCAGTATACCATCATTTTTATTCTATTGGCGTGGATCTCAAGAGGGACTCTCTTTCCTGCAAAATAATTTTGTTGTTTCTGATATTTTTGTAAAATTTTTAATAGCCTAAATCTTACTAATTTCTCAGTAACGCTAATTATTTATTAAAGGTAAATAAATACTGTTACTTTCATGCTATTTTGTACACCTGTGCATTACTATTACTAACAGATTACATGTTGCCGAGGTATTTCCAACTTTTCTGACCTTCTAGATATTGTTCTGTACTAGGACCTTTATACTATAAAATCATTAAGTATGCATAAAATTTGGTGATATATATTAAACTTGTACGGCATTAAGTAAGTTCAATCTATTTTTTATGTTTACCTGCATGCTTTAATTTAGATAAAGCACTGGCTATTTATATTTATTTGTGGTTTTTTTTATAGAAATTCAAAATTTATGAAATTTTAATTTGATTTATACGTAACACGCAGGTCTTATTTCATGAGAAAAGCGACTTCCAAGACGTACTTGTGTTTCAGTCTACTACATATGGAAAAGTACTTGTGCTCGATGGAGTCATTCAAGTAAGATTTTTGTACACACAATGACTTAGAAATTTTTCTTAAATTTTTTTCAAGAGTTCTTTACTTCTTCAACTAATGTAGAATAAGCGAAAGGTAACTATTTCGGCTAAGTTGCATTTGCTCTTTGTATAGGATATACTTATATACATAAAATGTGTACAAAACTGATAATATGCTTTCCAACAAAATTTTGCCTTCGATTTAATTTGAATTTGACCTTGAACCGAAGGAACTTCTTAGCTTATCACATTATTTCAAGTTCGGCCAAATTGAAAATTTTCTTCTCAAGATATATTCTTTCAGGACTAAAATATTAGTTCCTGAAGCTGACACATATATATATATATATATATCGGTACTTTTATGGAAATCTTACTTTGGTACTTCAATCAGAAGAGTTAGTTTGTATGTCTATTTTAGCATTCGCGTCTATATTAACGTTTCTGTTCAGCAGTTAGAGTTCTTCCTGATTTCATTTATGTATATTTCATGATTGATATGAATTTTAGGTATCTTTTTGCTATGCATAGACTTCTTTCATTTGTTTTATATTAGCTTTTGAAAGTTAATGTACAGTTAAATTACTAAAACTAGTAGACTCTTATGGTTCCAATTAATTTATGAAATCACTCTTAGGCTAGTTTTGCTCAAAACTTATGTTTAAAATCCTACTAGGAACTATTGCAAGTGTTACATTATAAAATATTATATATGAAGTATGTAGTATCTCGAATATGTCAAACTTGCTCTTAACGAATATTGACTTGTAACAAGTACCAAATATTCCATATTACGTCCAATTTCAGCTTTAGATTTTTGGGGGCTACAAGTTTTATATATAATTTTTATGCGTTTCCAACAAAATCGTTATATTTGAAGTTTGCTGTATTGCCATACAAAAAGATGTGCATTACTGCATTGTAATTTACTATATGTATTTATATATATATTTTTTTTAGCGTGCTGAACATAAAAAAAATAAAAATATTTGCATACATTTACATATGCGCATCTTTTAGGTTACTGAACGGGATGAATTTGCTTACCAAGAAATGCTTGCACACTTGCCATGCTTTGCTCATCCAAACCCCCAAAGGGTACTTATTGTAGGAGGAGGGGATGGGGGGATTTTAAGGGAAGTAGCGAAACACAGTTGCATACAGAAAATCGATATGTGCGAAATTGATCCCATGGTTAGTACATTTAATGTATATTATGCAAATCTATTGACACACTTGTATAGCAAAGTACGTTTTTTAAGGGTTGAGATCAAATCCACTTTTTTCTATTAATAGTACACATCGTTTGAATCAAAACTTCAGCAATATGAATCAAAATATATTTTTTTAGTTGGGAAAGGAAAAAAAACTTACAGAACGCATTAAAATATTAAAAAAAGTGCCAAAAATTAAAAATTGGGTTATTCTTTTTCTTTATCAGAATAAGAATGGGGTTATTTTCTCATTTCTAAACAGGAATAGATGATTCATTCATCACTGTGTAAACGAGCCTTAAACAACGTGCTTTTAACATCATATGAGTGCAATACAATGTGAAGTTCATGGACTGTTCGTTATGCAAGTAGATCTCATTTGCAGCTAAGGTCAGATTCAGCACAGAGTAAACATTGGTTATAACGAAGTGGTTTGAAATTGATTTTCACTTCCAATAAATGAACGAAAAAAATCCTATTACCTTCAAGTTCAGCTTAAGACTTTCGGATTAAGTTCTATTGTAAATTTTAAGAAGTGTTTCTGCATAATAGGCAATACTAAGTACATTATAGTGTGCTATTACAACACCAGCAATAGGCCTGAATTGCACCCCTAAATTAAGACCCAATTTGAGATGTTCACGAATGCCAAATACCACTAAAAATCATCTATGGATTACGCAACATTCCAGTTTTATTATCAACCAACAAAGAAGGAATAATTTCAATTGATTTTATGTTTTGTTGTTTTGAATGATTTGGTCAAATATAGAATCTTTAGATGCATACTGGAATTTTAATAATTTCAAAAATAATTTTAAGCATTTCATGGTATATAGGTTTGTGAGGTATCCAGAAGATTTGAATTTTCAACTGCTACAGCTTTTGATGATCCTAGACTATGTTTGGTCCACGCGGTAAATACGTTCATATTGAATAATATTCCATACATGCATGCGTACATATGCTTACATACATTCGAATCATGCTCCTGAAAAATGTACTTTTTTATGTGCATATACTCATTTAGCTCCTTATCGGCTATCGAGTAATTTTATATCTAGGTAATGGTGCTTATACAGTAAAAAGGCTTCAATCCGAAAAAGCGTGTAGTATAAGAAAAACCGCTAAGATGAATTCTCATGGTTTTATGGATTTCGTGTTTAATTTATAGGATGCTGCAGAGTTTGTGAAGCGAGACAGTACCGATAAATATGATGTCATTATTGTAGACTCATCAGATCCGGTAAGTCATGCATTCATGCACATAGATTAATAGAATATATGCATAAATACATAGATATATGTGCAAATGGATACGTAAAATATGCATGCGTACACTCGTAGAAATTCATATATGTATATATATATATATCCATACAGATATGATATAATCTGAACAGTATACTGATACATGATTAAGCATACATACAGCTGTACGGATTCACACACATGCATGCCTATCGATATGTTCATATATCAGGTCGTAAATAGCAATGTATATTGAAGCTTATATTCTTCCATACTGGCACGTGCAACCATTCAATGAACACATACATGCTCTATAGATCCTACAGATATGTGCATATATCTACAAATGAAATCCAAAGGTTTCAAATTAAGTATTATATACAAATCTGGCAGATAATTAATCACACGGGCAAACTAAACCAGTTGTCATCAATCCTACATATATTTTTGATCATTTGAAGTTTAAAAGTACCGATGCTTTTTTATTTAGGTGGGACCCGCGGAGGCCCTATTCGAGCCTACTTTCTTTGAAAACATGAAAAACGCATTGAATCCTGGTGGAATAATTTCGACACAGGTAATATGCATTCAGTGATGGAAAAATTCCTGCAGTGAGTTTACAGTAAAATTCGGATGTAACGAATCTGTTGGGACCACCAAATGAATTCATTATCCCAAGTTTGCTGTATGTATGTGTGTGTGCAATTATGTTCTCTGAAGTAGGGTAATTGATTCACATATATGGTAAATAGTGCTTCGAAGAATGCATACTCGTATTACATGAGTACTCTCTGTATGTTGAAGTAAGAAAATTAAATCATTAGATTGAACATAAATTCGGGGTACAATGGTCTATTTTTAAGTTTATTTCTTAAATCAAAGAAAAATCCAAAATTTTACTCAAATCAATTAAGATTAGCCATTTGTATTTGTCATATTTTCGAAAATACAGGTTTCGGTTCTTTCATATACACTATTTTGTTCTTTGACCTTTTGGTAAAACTGAACTGAACTGAACTGAACTGATTTTAATATGAAATATGTATAAATGTGCCCTTTTCAACAAATATTTTAATGGTTTAAAAGTTCTTTCGAAGAAAAATGTCGTTATTGCTGTAAATAAACCATGGAATTACTACGTTTAAAGCAGCTCAAATGGCACAATAAAAAAGAACGAAGTTAAGATTGGCAGCACTTTTTTCTATGAGCACTACGAGATTGCTGTCTAGTCAGCTATCCAGCCCACTAAGTATCCAGAGATACGAGTTATCCAACTTTAGAGGTTTTACTATATCATAATGAAATATGAATATATACAACAAATGTTCACCTATGACGGAAAGTAGTACTGTGCCAAATTCGACGTCAGATTTTCGGATGTAATGAATTAATTTGGTGGCCTTGACAGATTCGTTAAATCCTAATTTTTTTGTACTTAAAGAAAGCTTCAGATTATAATCAGGATGACCGTAGTTCATATCTTTTCATAGTTTTTACTAATGTGATAATGCAAGCAAAAGCCTTTGAACTAACTTCCCAAACTAAATATATTCAGTAAAAATTCATGCATAGAAATATGAATCGATTATTATTAAAATTGCTCTTTCTTCATTTCAACAAATAAAATAAGTATGTGCAATTTTTTTTCGGGCTTTTATAAGATTTGAATGAAAAGGTGCATATTAGACTGTATGTATTGTTATTCTCAGAATAATTTCTATGTAGGGGGAGTGTATGTGGCTTCATTTGGACCTCATCGAAAAAGTACTAAGCTCATGTAAAAAATTATTTTCAACTTTGGACTACGCATTTGCGAGTGTACCTACCTACCCCTGGTGAGTTAAATTTGAGCGTTTATACTTTTTTATAATGCCATTTGTCTCGAAATCAGATTATTTTGATATAGTCTTATATGTTCATGGAGCATAGAGAGGTAGATACAGTAGAAAGAAAAGATAGGGAAAGACAGAGTGATATTATACACTGAGTACATAATTTCACTTCAACATAAAATTGTTCTGTAAATGCCTTTTAAAAGTAATGACTAGTATACTGAATAGTATTCTATAGTACTAGTTGGCATCAATTGAAAGAATATTAGTAGGCACGGTTAGCAATACCTTCACAGTATATATGTATATATTTATATTTTTCTGGGAATGTACCGACCTCTCCATGTCTTATTTATTAAATGACTATATGTGACAATGCTATATATGCCACATACCAAACGTTACATTTTGTTGAACTGAAACTACTGGAAAATATTTTTCAACTTGACCTTCAACATGGAACTTTCAAGTTGAAAACAAACCTTTTGAATAGTTATGTTCGCAATTAATTTCGATCAACTTCATGCAATACTGAGCTCGATGTAGATTAAAATTGTTATTTGTTGTATTCGGGGAAACCTGTTAGTTTTGAAGACGGATTATGTCCAGTGCTTTTAATTGGATAACAGTTTGCTTAGATGATTCTGTTCACAAATATTTTTCGTTTTTCAGCAAAAGTATATGGAGTTATAAATAGCAAGACATTACGTGCGAAACTTTATGGAATATGAGTAATATCCGTGTAACTCAACTAAAGAAACAATTTTTATCTCTTAAAACTTTTAGTCAACTTAAGTTATGGTTTTTGAAAAAGTGTCAATAATTTGAAGGAGTAATAAATCTGATTTTTCAAAAAGTTTCAATTATTTTGCACAGAGCTATGTAGTTCTTTGCAACTTAATTTACAGCCAGATATACGTATGTAGTTAATTTAATTTTGAGCAGCTAACCTTATTAGCGTCACCAATACTATATGTTGCAATTGCATGATCAACTAATCATAAATGTTCAAGATATAGGAAAAACGTTTTTTGAAAAATGAAACTGCCTGAAACCAAAAGTTCATCGTTAGGATGTCCAATGAGAAAAAGATTATTTATTCAAAAAACAATATGATACTGGTGTAGTAATGGCTGCTCATCAAAAATAGCTATTTTTCAAAATTATTCTGTAACAAGTATCTCTTAAAATGTATATTAAATAATTGGCTTTTCATGTGGCTTTTCAAGTCAATAATGTGACTTTTTTTCTGACTTCTCGACGGGTTAGTCTCTAATTTCATTATTTATATTATTTTTTCAGTGGTCAAATAGGATTTGTGGTTGTCAGTACTGCCGAAAGAGATCTAAGGTGATATTTATTATGAAGTATGAAATAATTCTTTGAGTATTTAGCTATATATTTTTCCTTGTTTTTATTATGGATAAGCACATACATGGCTCTCAAATTTTTTTATCATGTACGTGTATACGTACAAATACAGAGAAACATGTTCACTCGCAATAGATTTATTAGATAAATATTGTGACTGCTGAATGAACATCTGGTATCTGGAATATGTTATATCCAAAAATCTGAGTCTAAACTTGGACAAGAGATGACTTTTTTGCTCATTTGCTATAAGTGAAAATTTGTCGAGAGCAAATTGGTTATATCCGAATTGGACTATAAATACTCCTTTGCATTCATAATATTATATAGATGTATACATGGATGATTCATTCATGCCTAAAACATAAATAAATTTATCAAAAACTTTTTTTAACATATCAGTGTGCCTTCTCGCCAGCCGGATGCTGACATGACAAATTCATTAAGGTAAAATATTATATTTCTGTCATATGCAAGAAAATTCCAGTTTATTACTTTTTTTATCCTTCACTGAGTACAAAGTTTATGCCTAATTTAGCGAATTCTATAAGGAAAATTTTTGTTTAATATAGATATGCTCTTTGGTGATTTCGTAAAATTATATTCTATAGTTAAACACTTGATTTTTTGATAAATTTTTTCTGCCTTTTCATACGTTGATGAGCTTAGTGAACTGGCACTTTATTCGATAAATGTTGTTGGCAAAAATATGATATATTTTGTATTTCTTTTCGAGAAAATATTAACTTTACGATGAAATGTTAAGAAGACTGAAATAAATATCCTGAGAATGTCAAGATTGAACTTTTTTTATAAGTTAATATCTTATCCAGTTATATTCATGCAAAATTTTACAGTTCTATAAGTATATTCATATGCTGGTTCATTTCAAGTTTGTAAAAATGCAGTAAACAAAAAAATTCCGAATATTACGAATTTAGCAACACTGCCAAAAGAATTTCTTATGTGCAAAAATCTAAGGTAACCTAGGGTCTATATAACTCTTTATTTTAATTTTACGAGTGAAAATTCTTCAAAAGTAAATTCATAAATATAAATTTGACAACTTTTTTGACTTGCTCATTGCATATAATGATATCACCCAACATAACTGCCGTATAATTATGGTATATTACTCCCATGTGATCCGTTAAAAATTTTTGAATAGGTACTACAGTTCGTCCATACATCAGAGTGCATTCGCACTGCCTGCATTTGCCGAAAAAGTCGTAAAATCAGTGAGGATGCGTCATACTTAACTTTTTGAAGAATTATCACAAAGTGAGAAACACAAATAATTCTAATGAAATATTTCATACATTTTCTGAACTTATGTGTACAATAAAATGTTATACAAATTTATAGATCATTTTCTGCATAAATATTTTTCGAAAATATTTTTAGTTACTTATAGAGTATTAAGCAAGTATTTATTTTAGAAATGGAAATTTGCTAATACTCTGAAATGTTATGTAGTAACATTTAAGTTTTAATAAAATTATAGTTAAATTTGGAAAAAATAAATCTGTCGGGGCCACTAAAGTTAAATCAGATATTTGTTATATCCAAAAATATGATGCTGAGCTTGCTGCAACCTGATTTTTGCTAAGATGAACTGCATTAAATTTGAAGTTTACTATAGGCCGTTTTTAAGTTCATTTTGTGCAGGATATAAGAATAAATGTTGGCATTAGAAGATTGAATGAAGCATCATTTTCTAATTCATCTGTCAAATTTGTGAATTTACAAATATATCATGGCCCTGGTTGTCAAGATATTGAAAAAAATTATTGTCATGTCATCATTTCAACCGGTTCTTTTTAAATTATTTCATTAAGAACAATTTGCTGACAATCAATTGACTAGTTTTTTTCGTCATTTTTAATCTGAAACCCATACTTATTAGCCTGTGATGTCACTGATGCCTATTTATCTACGTGAAATGATGCATGTCAATAAATAAAGAAATCCACTGAAACAAATAGGCAGATAAAAAACCTTATGATTTTTTTCTATTTTCAATTTGATTAGATTTGTTGAATCAAACTTGGCATGCATGAACTCCAAATCATTCTTATGGAAAGTGTTCTTTCAAATTTTGCTACCAGATTTGCCATAAATGAATTAAAATGTGCTCTTTCATAAGTTCATTTCATGAATACCAAGTGAAATTATTTAGTGATCATCATCTGGGGACTTTTGGCTGCATATTAAAGTAGCTGATATTGGAAAGCAAGGAGCCAAGTCATTTAATGTCAGGATACTTGCTGGTCCTGCTATCTTTTTAAACTATCACAGCATAACTACTCAACTATGTTCATTAATGTTCACCTATAATTCGCCTATACCTTTTTGCCTCTTTTATCTCATCGAACCTTTTATCCCAATTGTGCCTTGGTACCAAATCCTTTATGTCAACACCATTGACATAATCCTTAATAGATTCCTTTGCTCTACACCTTCACAATTTACCACATCTCATCTTATGGTTAATTTGAAATCTCTTCCATCATTTTCGAATAGTCATGTAACCAGTTCAACTGACAAAAAACTCATCCTATTTTCATCATGTTCTCTCAAAATTCCTCTTTACCGTTTTCTATTCTACTTTAAACTCCATTTTAATTGGTTTGATATTTTTCTAGAATCATCATCAAGACTATATTTCCGCTTGATTCAGCTTTATTATCAGTTACTCCACTTTATTTCTGCTGAAGATAATTTCTAAGGATTACTTAAATAATTCTAGAATAGTCACAAGCTTACCTATGAAAATTATTACATTTATTTACGGTGTGAAAGATTTGACGGAGAGCTAGTTTCAAGGGCATTTTACAAGGGTATACCGCAGGAACTAGCGTGAACATGTTTATTTGTTCAGTCCTGTGTTTTTGTTCACTTCAAAATTTGATAAAAACTTTTATTAAATCATATTTTTACTTTGCTGTTTGTTTGCTATCTGCAATACAATGGACTTTACTCCCTCTACAATGTATTAGGAACGCCGTAGTTAAACCACAAAAAGAAACGGACAATAATTGGTATGTATATGTCGCATTCAAATATTTGTGTTGATAGAAGTGAGAACATTCTATCAACACAACAAAATATATGTAGGCTGATGTATGACTCTCCTTGAACTTCTACTTATGACTCTCCTTGAACTTCTA
>JAULBW010000301.1:0-31353 GCA_032358265.1 Vaucheria bursata | reverse complement strand
AAGTATGCAGTTGTCGTATTATATATTAAGAATGGACATAAAAGTTTGATAAACTGCATACTTTAACAGATTATTATAGAGGGATCGTCCAAGCGATGATTACTTTTATATGTAATAGTGCAATTCTGATGTTTTTTAAATTTTGTCGATGACATTCATTTGAAATATCCCCGAATCGTATCGATCGGGATATCCTAGTCGAGTTTTATGCAGAACCTTGTTAAATTTTTCCACCAGGCAATGAACAATGTTCCTGCTCAGGAAATATGCAAAAGAATATCAGTTAATAGTAATTATACTATAGTAACACAGCATTCTAAATTGTCATGTATGTGCATGCAGTGTTGAAGAGATGTGAGTCCTTATGGACACAAGTATATATTCCAATACTACGATATACTCCCCCCCTCTCCACCCCGAACTATCAGATTATCGGGATATTGAAAGTGTATTATATCTGAGTGCCCATGACAAAGGTATATGAACTAATTAAGTTTCAATCCATCAAAACTTTTGTAAGCAGATAAGCATGCTGCTGAGTTGCAGAGATATGGGCAAGGGTAAGTTATGTTTTGTATATCACAAGAAAATTTCAGGAACATATTTTGAAATAGCTTAATCTGATTGAAAAATTTTTCACTTTGAAATGATGGTAGCAACTTCTTGGCACATTATTGAGCTGACTTTGGCATCTTTCAGAAAACTTTGTCAACTCGTTCATTGTTCATTTGCTCGCAACAGTTCAATAATATCATTTATCATAATAAGCAGTCCTTTCGAAGAATGTTGAAGCAGGAACTTGAACAATCTTTCATTCAGAAGAAGAAAATAAGACCCAATATGGAGATAATTACAAACTTAAGTTGTGCAAAGTCTAATGCTGTATACATCGGCTACATAGCAATTGGAAGAAACCTTTTTCAACTTCAGTTTTTCAGCAAAAGTATACATGTAACCTCTGTATGCAGAATTGAGGCCTATATAGATACCAAGGTAACAGATTGCCTAATTATAAATGTGTGGGCACTGCATGCAGTCTATAAAAAAGTATGAAAAGGTCCAAGAATTATCTGAAGGGAAGGTGTTGAACGTTCAAATTTCTCAACTAATTATGCATTACAAAATGAAATATTCATTGTTAGATAGTTTGATGATGGAGAATGAAAGATTGTAATTATTAATACACCAGAATTTAAAAAAAAACATCATGACCCTGAAATAATGCATTTTGCTATCAAAAAGTTATTGAAAAAGTTGCATGGCAACGGTTAAGGTTAGTTACTGTGGTAGAAAACCAGCATAATATTTTTGTATTCCATATGAAATTCATATTGAGATATGCCATTAACTTATGACATTTTGCTCAGGAAGATATCTTATTGATTATGACAGTTACTATTTTTTATGGTACTTTTTGCATTAAAAAACATTCTCAGTTTTGAATAAATAGAAAAAAATGATCATTGTTTATATCATCGCTGATTCATGAAGCGCTTGTAATGCATGTAGCATAGAAATAGTGCTTGAACATAGTAATGCGGTTACGCAACTAGTAGGTTCCACGCACTATAGCGGCTCAAAAATGAAAATTCATAATTAATGTTTACAATTATAAGTACGTCTAAGTGTACAGGTATTATGCTTTTCTCATGAATGGATATCCGCCAGTTGTAATTTGCATTTAAATATGGACAATTTTTCATTCACAAAAGCTTAGCCACTTACAATTCACTATGGAAATATTTCAAAGATGGTTTGATCCACACAAATTAGAGGACAGATCATGACAACCTGATCACATTTGTGATTTAACTTGTGTAAATCAATGATTTAAGTCCAATTGAAATATTTTATATTGGTACCATTAATCATTTCACATGTTGTAAATGTTCTTCGTTTCTTACCTTGAATTCAGAACAGAAAAGCCCATGAAGTATAAATTTCAATTTCATAAAAGGGAAAGTGAAGTAACTCTTGGACAGTAAAAGATTTCAATTATAAGAGACTTCTAAATTATGGAAAATGCTTTGTTGCGCCTACTTAAAGATTGGTTGTTCCATATTTGCACACCGTCAAGTTGTTCTTGCTACTAACAATTTCTTTTGAGTAACTTGAGTTAGCAATCATTTGAGAATTATTAGATTTGGCTAAAAAACCACTTATAATTTTGTTTCAAAAATTTAAAAACTGCGATTCAGAAACATTAAATCTGTGCTTTGAAGAACTCGTGCAAGCGAAGGGACATTTTATCTAGAGCGCTTAGAAATATTTTGTTTAGTTTTGGTTTGATTATTCGTTTCTTTTTTTCTCTCAACATTCCTTTGATCATTTGCTGATGTTATCAACGGTATTGCCCATTAGTTCATGGCTGAATAAATTTACATTGATTACATCATTTATCTCAGTATTGATTTAAAATTCAGAATTTTTCTACGTTCACAGTTTCTATCAAGCTGACAAAATGCTTAGGCACCTGTGTTCATTCAAGTGAACTAGAATGTACTTCATCTGATAATCGAATGTAAATGAATGTAGCTGAAATAACGATATATTTCCCGAAGCTTGAGTACTGAAAAAAGAAAAATATGTCCATGTTCAAAAATGAACTTGAATAATGCTTGCAATCTCTTTATTCAACTTCTGACATATTATTTGCCAAGCATGCAATTTATAAATTTATGTCAATTGCATGTGTGACAGGAATAGCATGTCGATAATGAGCTGTTGGGTGTTATTTCAACAAAAAAGACAAGTGTTGAAAAATACTATTCCACTACGATTCCAGTCATTTCGAGTAGATTATAACTTTTGATCAAAATTACATATTCTACTTTAAATCATATTGAAAATAACAAAAATTGCATGAATGACTTCCAATCATTTTCGACATTAAATGCACTAAATTACATAATCCCAAATTTTGTCAAAAACTACCAATTAAAAAAAATTCTCAAATTCAAGGAATTCTAAGTAAATTTATTTATAGATATGTGAAAGATGAAATCTCCGGAATTTACCGTAGTACTTTAAGATTTTCGAAAATCCGTAATATGGAGATTCCCAGTGACAAGTAGCAGGGTAACTTTTAGACTTTTAGCTGAAGGAATTAAAATCTTGATAATTTGACATCAGCAATGCGTTAATTACTGATAACTTGCTGATTCATTTTAGTAGGGTTGCACAGAAAGTAGGTGAGGTTTAAAAATATTACCTCCCAGTAAGAAAGGGTATAAACATTGAATTATGTCAATTGCTAATTATAATGAAGTGCACTTCAATTTCAGCACTTTAGAAAATTGTATCTTTACATTTAATATTTTTATGGCAGTGGAGGATTGTAATGTGAGGTCCTCATTTCGACAAATACCTCAATTTAAATATTCATTACCTAATAAAATATACACAGTCATTACTTTGTTTTGATGGTTGGACTTGATGTGAGTTAAACATCTGCAGTTAGCAAAATATCAATTTCCTCATCAAAAGTTCGATCCTCATCATGTTTGAATTCTTTGATAGCTTCAGCATATTTCAAAGCTGTCTCTATCTCAGCTGTCTCTAACTCCTTTAAGCCCTCACAAAATTCATTATTGATTTGTAGGCGAACACTCAGTGGAACTTTCCTTACGTTCATTGATAACTCTACCAAATTCTGTAAATTATGTATAGATGTGCATGTCAGAAATGATTGAAAGAATTCAACTTAGTGGTTTAAGTTAAATATCACCGATATTTTACGAATGCTGGCTTTTGTCCGTTTTTTCGTTTGCATAATATTCGAATATGTATATTAGTTCCAATTTATTTTTTCATTTATGCCAACACACTTTGATATCGTGATTACTTATCTTTCCCTCATTCAAATTTCTCATATTTACTTGCGTCATCCAGCATATTACACGAATTCATCTAACCTTAAACAAAATGTATTCAGTTAGACTCTATATGGTTAAAACTTACCAATGGTATTATATGATGTTCTATATCACTTTCTTCTGTTTCTTGTGCACTTTGAAAGTGTTCTCCGGTTCCATAAAAATTTGGCTCGCCAAAAGATTCTTCGTTGTTTAAATCATGCTTTTCATAAGATATGTTCTTTGAACTGGAGTTACGACTCGACAAAGTTGGTAAATCATCTCGAATAGGTTTACTGAATCTTTGTTGTTGAATTGAATGAGCTACAACATCAGAATGACTATCAAGACCTCGTCCACGACCTCTCCCACGTCTCGAGTATTTCAGTTGTGATCTTCCCATTTTTTTGAAATAATTTCCGATACTATTTTGTAGAAATTCATCAATAAAAAATTAAATTCAAATTTACTAACTCAACAATTTTACTGCAAAAATAGGACTCAGACTTCGTTACTCTATGTTGAATCGAATTATATCGAAGTATAACATTATCTCGTTTGTGATGAATCCTCACTCAGTAGTTCCTCATTTGATTAATGTAGCTAAGTGCATAATGATATACCTTGATGCTTGTTAAGTATACGGCAGTCGTAAGTTTCCAAAATTCAGGTTCTAGCTGTATAAATAAAACAAGTTTTACCCAAGATATCGCAGTTAGAAGTCAAAAATATTAAAGAAATCATTGGGTTGCAAGAATGGACCTCGATGTGGTATTTTACAATGCTGAAGATTATGTCAGAACAGCAAGGTGTAACTTAATCCACAGAAAAGCTTCAGTCCACGGTGCGCAAAATGTCAGCATTAAAGGCAATGTAAGTTCTTCAATCCACGCAGACTAACATTTTCATTCAAAATAATAAGCGATTTGATTTAGGGAATAGTTATGAGTGGATGCACAGTGCGCGGAGATTTATCTTATATCGAAATTGGAACGTATTGCCTCGTAAGGGAGAACACTATTTTGAAACCTGGATCAAAAATGGAATCATCATCGCCTGAAGTGGAACCGATATCCAAGTTTACTCCCATGCTCATTGGAAATCATACAACCATAGGTCGGGATTGTGTAATTGAGGCAGCATCTATCGGAAGTAATGTTTTTATCGATGACGGATGCGTATTGGTAAGACTTAGCTACTGAAACAGTTTTTCGAAATTTGATGAATTATTATCAATATGCTCAGAAATTTTAATTCATTCCAAAATATAGGTGCTGAAGATTACACCATTTTTGTAAAATTAATTCAATTAGCCAACAAATGTGGTGTAAGTAGTATTATAGTTGGTATTTTCAGTTGAACAAATTTTGCATAATTTCGTTTATTATTAGCTAGAAAGAAAGATATATATGCATATAATCAAATGCTTTTTTGTGCATTTTTATATCTTCTTCACTTTCAAAGTTTTAATCCTTGAAGGACTATTTGTGCTCATACATAATTTTTATGAAGTATTTTATTTATTTATGATGTATTCTATTCCTAAAGTGACTTCTTAATTTTTTCCAGGGTGCTAATTGCATAATAAAAGACAATTGTCGCATAGAGAGTAATACAGTAATACCATCAGGTGTTGTGATTCCACCATTTATGAAAGTGAGAGGAAAACCAGGAATAATAACTGCAGAGCTTCCGAGTAGTTTTGGGAGAACACAGAAAGAATATGCCATATCTTTCTTCCATAATTTCAAAAAACTCTAAAACCTCAAATTTTTCCCCTCTTTTTCAACATACTATGCGATTTTTTATATTGCAATTTTAAATTATGATATAAAGCATATCAACCTCATTCCAGTTTTAACTTTTGTTAAAAAAGTTGGACATTTAATTTGCTTGAACTTTTAAAATCAGTAGGCATATGTAGCTTAATGAAATGCGATTACATCGCTTGGTCAGACAGAATATCGGTTTACTACATAAAAGTTATGTAATTTGCGCTTTCAAGAAGTTAAAAATTTTTAAACTCGGCATGCTAAGAAATATCAGAATATGAAAAACGGAATAGTCATCAAATTATGTTTCCTTTGAAGTCATATTTCATTTACAATGCACTTACTATTTTTTGAATTCTTTTTTTACTAGCATATTCAAGTATACATCGATTTTGAATGAAAGTAAAAGCAAAAATCGCACATATAAACTAAATAAACGAAAATTATATCTAGATCACTCTACATGGCTAATTTTTTCGCATGCGTATTTGATACATACATTTGCTATTATTCCACAACCCGGAAGCATTCAATTTTTTCATCCTCTTCAATGTCTCTATCATTCCATATAGACATCGATTGATGATTCTTCACTATAGACAAAGTTTCAACTATCTTTTCAGAAACCAATATTGATAATATTTCTCGAAGTTCAATGCACGAAAACACAGAGAATTCTGAGAGTAGTTGTGATAGAGTTGATCCAGGGTGTTTCCGCAAAAAAATTAAAATATGTTCTATAATATACCGCAAAATTCTTTCACCTTGAAGTTTGTCAGCAAAGATCCAAGGTACTATTTCTACGTATGCAATCAGCTTTGAATCAATTTTATAGCTGCTTCTTCGCAGTGGAGGCAGTGACCACCATGTTAAATATTTTGAGGACACATATCTAACCTGTAATATATATAAGAACAGGAATAAAGAAAAATGACCAATAAATTGTGCAAACAAATAATTGATATTTGCATTATATTAATTATAAGGATTTATTATTTTCATCCCTACATTTTTCTGCCTGTTCAATAAAGAGACAAAGTTTACGGAAGGATACATTTAGACCAGTTTTTTTATTTGAGAATAGTTTAAATTGAACATAATAGATAGATAAATAATTCCAGAATTGTTTTTGCTAGTATTACAAATATCACTGGTCGCCACAAAATACATGTAGTACTTTTCAAAATGAATGCAGCATAGAGAGAAAGATGCTGCAAGATCACCTGATTCAAGCAATGACTAAAATACATATTTGTATCATGTCAACAAATTTTGAAAACAGTAATGACGAAATATTAACCATATATAATGATACGTACCTCCTGCAAATCCAATACTCTTTTAATATGACCTTCTTTTTCTAGTGAAGCTAATTTGAAAAAAGATGCATATTTTTCACTTAGTGCCATGCCCGCATCCTCTTTTGAACGAATATCATTCAGCAAATTCATATCTACAGAATTATTATCATGTCTATGTTGCATTTTTTCATTCGTCCAGGTAGCATCAATCATTTCGAGGTTATTGTTGTCTACCAGAGTACGATTAACTCGACCAGCATTTATCTAGAATACAAAAAAATACTTAAAATATGCATTAGATAACATGCAGCTAGACAATAATTTTTATACATATGAACTTCAATTTTATCTATACAAATCATGAATGTATTAATACTGGGTTGTAAAAGCCAACATAAAACCGTGAACTGACAAGAAAGAATCCATTGTTGGGATAATTTGATTCATCTTAATTTTTTTGAAAAATGTATTTTTTAGTTGACAATAATTTTCATGCAGAACTTTTCTGAGCCAAATTAGTATTTCTTATTAATAACCATATCTCATGGTGATGACGCAGATTAATTGAAGTGGTAGCAGCAATTACAGTCATTTCTATTCTGCATGATTTAAATGCGCTTAACTATGACATCATTAAAATCAATAAAAGCATATAACTTTCTGCATGATAGAAATAATCAACATATATCGAAATTGTAATAAAAATAAATATCATTATGAATCATATATTAAAAAAGTAGCATATTCTATTGCCAAGTGTTAGCTACATAAAATGTAAAGATTTTCGACTCACCAGGTGAAAGAGCGGTCGTTGTGATTCATACAGAGGTATGTCAGCAATGTATGTATGTGTGCAATTTCTCAGTGACAAATCTTTCTCAATTCGAAAATTTCCGAAGAAATGGTCATAAGCTTGTTCAGGAATCTTGTTCGACAACTTTTGTGGTTCTGTCAATAGCATTCCACTGAACTTTGGATGAAACATGAATCGACGTTTCAAATCTCCCTAAAAAATATGAAAAATTGGTAAAATGCTTTTACGAAATCATTCCAATGAAGAAATTGATATGATAGGATACATAATATATAGCTAAAATCGGATAAATTCATATTCTTAAGATAGTAATCTGCTGAAAAATAAAGAATAATGCAGTCAGGATAAGTATCCTTATTGTTGGTACGAGTAGGTACAGGTGCGTGTATAAAAATATGTACCTGAATGTATGCATGGAAGTAGAATTGCTTTTGAAATTCAAGTAGTATATGAATTTTTGAAGCACTCTATCCAAAATATATACTATATATCTCATAAAATGTAGATTTCAGCTACTATATTATATATGCATATTCACCTTCATGAGTCTTTGGCTTTCAGTAAACAAAACTTCATACGCATCATTATCGCATAATGTAGCTGCATCCATGCAGATAAGTACATTAGTTGCCCACAAGTACACCAAACCCTGTATAATTCAATATATATATAATTTGAAAAGCTAATGCAGAAGGTAGCTACTAGTCATATTTTAAACACAAAAAATATTGAGAATAGAGCTTACTTTAAAAATGATCAACTCAGTGAATCTTGACATTGATGATACAATTGAGGCGGAAACACTTCGATCCACAGTATCCAGACACATATATACCTATAAATTCAAAGACATATGTAACTATATCACACAGTTTTACTAGCGAAAACTTATATATAGTTGTGATCGTAATTATTACAATAACAGTTTACAAGCTGTTGGTTTTCGTATCATTTTGGCTTCGATATATTAGCATCTACAGATGCATATTCTCTTATGTGTTTCTGACTTTAATTATATATTTACATACGTTAAAGCTTTCTTAAAGCATCATCTACCAGTACGATATCTATACTTCGGATTCGACACTACTAAAATCCCAACATACGCATATATATATAAACATTCTTAATGAATTAGGGCTATGCAAATTGACCGTCGAGATTTGAAATCAACTATCCATGATCATAAAAAATTAAGAATTAAATTATATAGGCACCTGTTTGATGGCATTCACAGCTGCACACTCTTGCGGTACAAAAATCCAATCTTTAAACTCCCATTCACTTTGCGCTATGCTTATATACTTCATCATGTTTGAGTCTGAGGAGAAAAGTAAAAACCCAGATGAGAAAGTGAAGCTGACGATAAACGCAGTGCTGATGATGTGGCAGCATGAAATAGCTTTAATTTAACAGCTATGCTGGAAGAAACTTTAAAATTCATTTTGGACAGATGATATTTCCTTATGCCAATTCACCAGCAACAAACAGCAAAGAGGCCTTAAAGCCCTAGTATTAATAATATAGTCATAAAAAATCTTCAGAAATTTGAAATTTAAATATAATAGTTCTACATAGCTTTTTCCACTAAAAAAATTTATTTGCCTATAAACTCTGAAAAATGCCCCAAAGATTAAGTTTTCAAATAACGATACAGAAAATTTTCGACTTGACGAACAAAGACACTTCATGCAAAATAACGAGTTACACAGAAAAATCATAAAAATACATCGAATAGATTGAGTATTTTGTATACTAAAAAAAAGTTAAGCTTTTAATAAGAAATGTTACATAGAAGCACAAGTTTATTTCATAGGATTTTATTGTATAAATGACATGATTTGATATACTCTTCAATATCAATAATCACCTTTAATGTCAACATTAAGCTTAGCTCTGTCTTTCGCATTTTCACTTTCTTTTCTTCTTCTAAGTGCTCTGAGATTCCGCTTTAGAGATGATGTTTTTCCTATTTCTACCTTCTCGTACTTAAGAGATAAAAGATAAAACCAGTGGGAAAAAACAAAAAAATATAAAGTTGTTTTGAATTTCTCACTTTGAATGCTAAAAGAGAATTTAAACATTAGCTTACGCTCAAACACACCAAAAATATATGTATTTGGGCAAGGAAAGAATATACAATTCGAAGTAGTATACAGTGGAAATTTCCTAAAAGTGAAAGAATGTATTTGCTTTATTTCCACATGAGAATATCAAAAAAGAGTAATATGTGTGTTCAAACAAGTCTTTTTCAAAGTTACATTCAATGTCAAATTCAAATGTGAGGTAGTGCCGTTTCAAGTACACAACGATGTACAAAAATGGAAGCCATCATAAGGAAAAATTAGAAATAATCGAACAGAAATGAATGCATAGTCAAATTATCAAAGGTAACTTTACCATTTTTCAATATCTTATGTTTGACTTTGTTATAGAGAAATCTCAAAGAATAGAAGACACACAGAAGGAAGAGTACGAGAGAAAGCAATATCAATTGTGAACCATACAAAATATATCATAATCTTAAGATTGCTTCAGAACAATATTCTAAGAACAATTTCTAAGCCTGAACATCAATAAAGGCTGTTATACGATAAATGTATAGTCTAGTAGTATTAATATGAACTAACATGTCACAATATAATGAATGACTAGCGCTATCTCGGAAATCTCGAATAAAAAAATTACCTAGTCTTTGTTCAGATTGAGTTTTATCACTTATTTTTCCGAAATCAAAAATATTTTTAGTAATAACCACTAATATTAAATTTAGATAAATAAACATGCATATAAAAATTCAATGATCTTCAAATTTTGAGCATTCAAAGAAAAAAAAATCAAAAAATGTAAATTTGTATTTCATCATAAAGTCCTGAAATATGTGATCACGAAATTCACTAATGATAGAGGCTATTATCATACAATTGAAATTAAATAAAAAATAGGCTATACAATCATAAACTTTTCGTATAGTGTGACTCTTCACCTTTGCATAAATATGCAAAACACTTGACTATTTTATGAAAAACGGATTAATTTCTAACTTGGCAGAATTTAAGTGTAACATAGAACACTTTTCAGAAAAGAGCCACTCTTGCATGCAATGAAATTCCTTAGATCAGGCTATAAACCAGTCACTACTATCTCAATATATATTTATATATATATTCCTACAAAATTTGAAACTTGGGGTCAATATCCATGTAGAAGATTCTGTAAACTTAAAGTCGACAAATAAAAACTATGAAGTAGCACAAAAGAGTGGAAGATTGAGTCGACAACAAATTTAATATCAGCCATATAAAACAGAGATCCACATTTATAGTGGCAGAGTCATCAAATTCAAGCTAAATACATAAAAATAGTAAACTATTGATATTGGATTTAAACGAATTTTTACTAATATCGAATAAAATTAAGTTGTGCACAAGTTCAGCTTCAGATTTTTTATAAAATGAATGGATTTGGTAGTCCCGACTAATTTGCAAGTTCCAAAGTCGACTATAGATTCATCCTTTTCGGTTCACAGTTCAACTCTAACAGTTCCGAGCTCAACATATTTCTGACTCATGTATATGCATAAGGTAGAGAGCAAATATCCAAAAGACTTACCATAGTTTTAAAGGGATTTATTCCATTCCATGCTTGTTTTTGGTATATTTCCGGAATTATAAAACTTTTAAATAAAACGTTCTTCGGAAATCGAACTGTGTCATCATACTCCATCGTTGTCGTTCCTTGTGGCTCAACTTTATTATTGTCGTTTCCATTTTTCATTTCATTTTTTGACCAATAACACGAAGGTATTTTTGCAACCGAATGAGGACAAGCATAATGTTGAAGGGCATTCCAAAACGTTTGCACCTCCGAAACAGTTTCTAAGGACATTGAAATTCTTGAACAAACTTGATGTTCAGATAGCCTGTCAGTTGGAAGCTCAATTTGCTTGTTGTAAATATACATCGGAAAAGTCATAAAGCTAAATACATCATTCCCAACTAAAAGAAAAAATTATCTTTTTGAATACAAATCTAAATTTTAAGCCAAAAATGATTATCAAAAAATATTTTTTGTTGCATTTTTATTTATAGCCAATAAATATGCAGTAAGGTCATTAAAAAAGAAGGATTTTAAAACAAGAAATACGTCATAAATGAAATAGCAAGCACATATTTTCATGAACATTTTGCTTATAATGAATATATTTCTGCTGAAATGTCAAACTTCAGAATTATATCCAAAGGGTTAGATAAGGTTAAGCAACCAATCCTACACATTCACCAAGAAATATATTAACTGAATAAGCGCATCCACTTTTACTCCATAAAAATCATAAAAAACACAGTTTAGATGTTTTCTTCAAAACTGGACAATTTATATATGGCGCAAAAAAATTGGTCCTGGTTTGGAATGAAAAAAGAAATGAATACTTTTTACTACAAATCTATTTATGAATAACATGCATGTAAATAAATCATATTACACGGATATCAATTCACAAAGGGTACCATTATGAATACCTGCATGCACAGGCTTTGATGGATATTCCCGAAAATTCCAGTTACACTGATTAAACTGTATATCAGAGCTTGCACTGATACGTGTCAGCACATTCAGTGAGCAGAGTATATCGAGAGCACGCTGTACCAAAGGAATGAACCAGGAATTTTTTGTCTTTCTCAATATTTCCTCATATAAAGCACAATATTTGGCCATATCTTTAACTTGTCTGTGTGTGCGCTGAACGGAATCCATTATTTTATCTTTTCTTCCTGATTTTGGTATCCCGAAGCAGTTGATGAATGTAGTAATAGACATGCTTGGCAGTATCTGAATAAAGTAATATTCAAATACATAAATACGTTTAAGCATCATATTAATCTTCCCTACCCTTCTCTGGTACATTTTTAAAATCAGCATTTATTTTCGTAATTAAAAAATAAGAAGGATACATAATGTTATCATTAATTTTTATATTTATCTTTGACAATTTTATTTTCAATCATTTAAAGAAAATGCAACAATTGATTGTGTATTGAATCAAACGATCCGCTCGTTAGCACATTTTGATACTAAAAATTAGTGTTTTTTTCAATGAAAAAGATTTTCGACCAGTATAAATAAGTGATATATTACGTTTGTTAAGGATAGAACAGATTGGAATAATGCAATAAAAAAAGTTGATAATACTTTATTAAATGAATTGATCAATGGCAGTATAACATGATTTTAATACTAATATAAAGCAAATTGTATAACAAGCAGTATCGAAATAAAAAATATTTATTCAAGCAAAACGATTATAATCAACCTTAAAGTGAATAAATAGAACTAATGCTATAATGTAAACTTAGTTATATTTACGCATATATCTGAAAATCCATAAAAATACAAATGCCAGCAAATAAAAACATCCATAAAATACATACTTTATTTATATCCAATAAGACAGGGTCCGATGTTGTAAATATGCTTTGATTCATATGCGGTTCAGTAATCACTCCACAGATCCAAAGATGCAAAACCTGCAACAATTTTAGTAATATATATGTATACTTTTAAATTAGACCTGGGTCTAAAGATAAAACCTAAGGCAACATTTTTTATCTTCAAGTTTTTACATTGACTTGTCATCATGCCTTCAAGAATAAAACAATAAGAATGACTGTTTTCAAGTATATGATGTATGGTTTGAGTCTGATAAGTTAACAACAGTCATTGATTATAAAATGATATGTTTGTCTATTGTTTATTGGAATTGAATAGTAGAGTAAAATATCTAGCATAGTTAACCTCACCTATCGACATTTAGCCACATAAAAATATTGTTCTTGAGTTCTAGCATACACTATCGATAACACTTTCTCTGTGTAAAAAAACCTAGGGTATAACGAATCTGTCGGAACCGCTGAATTGATTTGTTGCATCCAGAAATATGAGCTTGACGCAATATGACGATATCTTTTATATTGTTCTAAGTGTAATTTTTTGAAACTCTTTTCTTGCCTGTCTTTTCTTTATATTTATCGTACCAGAAATTTTGACAGGGTCATTAAAAACAACATAACAAATAAATACATCCACATTCTATAGAGTAAATTTCGCGAAAAAATGTCATTTTAAAGATTTCGACTGATTGCTATCATCAAATCGTATGAAGATTGCCTTTTCATTTAACCAATATAAAAATTAACAATTCCACTCAAAAGAAGAGTAGAATTTAAAGTACAGTTCATATACGATTATCATCCATTTTTTGTTATGTTGAATTGATAGATAACTTATTAATAGAACTCGATAGAGTTCTATTAGTTTATATGCGACAGTATAAAGGAAAAATGAGAGCACATACAGAAATATTTATATACAGAGTGAATTCTATGAAGCGCTCACATTACATCATTGGAGAAGATACAGACTGTCTTAACATTTCAATAAAATTGATTGGTTGACACGCATAAAGTTCTGTGGAATTCGAATAAGCTGCTAAAAGAGAAATAAATAAATGTTAAAGTTGATGATTACGTCTGGGCAGAGTCTATGCATCGGAGTCAGAAGGAGACATACATAATAACTCACCTTAGCCAATAACATTGGAGAAGAGCTAAGATCTGTAACGACATGACGCTCGAATGAAAAATAAGTGGCAGTGCTGTCATGATGCACACATCCACCAATGGCAGCATTATAATCGGCTCTAATCTCTTCTTCACTACTCGACCTTTTCTGAATGGCTTCATCCATAGAACCTAAATAGTTTTCTAAAAAGCTCCGTTTGGAATATTTTATGTTCCTTCGATTACAAGCAAGATTATTTGCAAATTCCTTTAACTGAAAAAAAATCAATTAGAATTGATTTAACCTCTCACGATTTGCTATTTTAAAGTCTGTTTGAAAATAAAACTTTTTCAAAATATGTTGTGCAGTTTGATTGGTTTTAATTGCCTTTTTAATTGCACATAACATTCTAATTTACTTTTAGCTCATCTTAGTAAGAAAATATACTTTGAAAGTAGCAATAATTCGAATGGGCAGGAAATAAATCCTAATTTACTAAATAAAACTACATATGGCATACTGATGTCATGATTGAATAACTTTTAGTTACACAATATGCTTTTACATCTAATTTGATTGGGCATATGATTGATTCATATGGAATGTATGCATCTTTGAATCAGTAGATTCGTATCTGTATGAATGTGTCAGTTTGGCTTAGAATGTATGCATTCATGTAAGTAGAGGTATATGAACTATAAATTTGATGCAATGATGGAAAAAATATACATGATGTTTTATACCAAATACTTACTGTAATTTTTAATGTACAAACTAAATATATGCTGCCACAACAACAACAAAATTTATTCAACTTGAAACAAATATGCATACCTCATCAGAAGTTACACTTTTTGATACTACATAATCGATGCAAACTCGATAATCATCGCCAAAATAAAATCTTTTGCTTGGTACGTTGATTCTAACCTGAAAAAAATAAACAAATGTTAAGTATTGAAAATTTCAAGCACATAAAATAAGTTTTTTTCATTCAGCAATGAAGAATTGTCATCTTCGTATAAAAATTAATGCATACACTTGTTTGTCTCTCTATAGAGCAATATAACAGAATTACTGAACAAAATCTATATGATACATCAAAACTAAATGAACTAACTATACAAAAAAAATAGAACAACACTTGGTTTAAAAAAAATAAAATTATTTATATGTATACATATATGCATTAAATAAAACAACAAAGGATGCATATGTATAAACGTATACTCGTTGGTAAACAAATTTCCTCTTTTAATTTCATATTTAAAAAATAACGTACCCATCGATACGATTGAAGAATAACAGGTTTGAACCATGGAAAATCGTGCGGTTTGAAATTCCTAAAATAAAAAATAATAATTCAAGTTAAGTAGTACAAACTAATGAACCAATAAATCTATTGAAAAGCTATATCATCTTCATCACTGTGTCGCTCTTGATTCTGCATAAATTACTGATTCAAATAACTCTGAAATTATATTCTTCTTGCTGAATTTTAAATTGTTCTTTATAAAAACCATTCTGAATTTATGCTCCCACAAAAACATTCCGTGTTTGATGTTTAAATAAATTTAGCGATAGTGCTGATATTGAATTTACTCTATTTTATAGTATGGACATATTGTATAGAGAATATTTATAACAAGTTTATCTGTTACAATTGTAGATTTATTAGAAAATATAACAAAAGAAACACAGCAAAAAGAGGTTTTGTTGAAATGAAGTAACATTAATAGGATTCGTATGGATTTATAGTTACAGTTATCAAATTCAAATTACAGGGAGATTCTTTCATATCAGCTCACACAGATTAGCATAAACAGTTTAGTTCATACAGTTCAATGTAACTAGGCACAATGCAGTTCATACATTTCAATGCTAAATATGCAATACAGGTCAGTTCAATACGTACAACTCAGCTGATACAGTTCAATGCTCAATATACACAGTTTGGCTTAAACAGTTCATTTCGATGTTCAACAAATTCATGACTTGCATATATTCTTAAATAGATCAAAAAACTAGAAAATATCAAATGCTCAATAAAAACCCATACTTTTTTAATCCTAACTCGAGAATTATAAATGACATTACACATTTATTATTAAATGCTAGAAAATTTACCGCTCTTTTAAAAAATTTCGAACCATTTGAATTAGCTTTCGACGCTCTATGATCCGATTCGATCGTAAAGTTTCATGAACAAACTGTATGCCGACATCTGACATGTCAAGCCGCTGAAAAGACGGCGTACTTCCCATTGCAGCAATCATATCGATAGAGCCTCCATCAATCGAATGTAATCGAGCTTGGTCAATCTTAGGATTTTGCGATTTTACATACGGTTCCTTGTATGAGTACAATGGATTATTTTTATTGCCTGACACCAGTACTTTTAATCTTCCATCTGTACTGGAGATATCCTTTAACTGAAAAAAAATATTTAAAATCTTTTTTAAGAAAAGAAAATGTTTAATATTTTCTATAATTTTAACTAATGCCAAACTGTATTCTAAGAGTTAAATTTAAAATATAAGAAAATTAATGCTTGATTCCGACCAAGCTTGACGGAAAATTTGGACCTTACAGTTAATGCGTGCTAATGATGCGACGACATGAAGTTGATAATAAAAATACATACGAACAAAGCACAATATATAAATATATATCACTAATGATGTCCGTAGAGTACATGTTTTATCATTATAGCCCTAAAAAGTACACAAAAACTAAAATGGACCTAAATTAATCATGTTACTTTACACACTTCAGACAGTTTTTTATCCCAAATGTAATATCTAATGTGAGTAAATTTCAGCTTGTGTCAATTTTTTGGATTTAACTTTTTTCGATAAAATACAATTAAGTTTAAAAAGGACTAAGTTTCCATTACCAAAAACATAAGTAGAGTAGAACCTCAAAAAGTTAACCTCCTGTTATTCAATAACCTTGTTAAATAATAAAACCAATCAATTCTGATTCAATAGAGGTATCTTTTTTTGTGCTTGTTCGAAAATAGTCTAATCAAAATAATACTGGTTCTGATACAATAAAAGAAGAAAGATTCAATTGAAAAACTGCATATGATAGTAATACTTACAATGTCAGCATTTGAAGCTGTCAATCCAAATGCATTTTCAATATCAAATTTGCTCATTCCATCTTTGCCAGAGTGTCGAATTGCATTCTCGATTTGAACTCGAATACTGGCGTCATATGACACGCATCTTTGCTAAAAAAACAAAATACTCAATACGTATATATATATATAATTGTTAAGGATTTTATCGAATTTAAAAATATTCACTAAAAAATCTACTTCTAATATTGTTCAATGATAGCTCTAACCATTTATATATATACTAGTTTATATTGATACTGGCTAGTCAACTACATATACTAGTGTAGCAGCCTTTATTGAATCTCAGCCATAGATATCCTTCTTAGAATATTATTCTGAAATGACATTAAGTTGAAGCTATGTTTTACATGGTTCAAAAATATTACTCTTATCTCTCTGCTCTATGAGCTTCCTATATTTGAGATTCTTACACTTGAAACTTCAAGATTTTTAACGAATAAATGTATACTTAATGTTGAAAATATATTCAGCTATTAAGAAAATTATCTAAAGTAAATCTATATGCAGGCAAAGATCTTGCGTGGATAATAAAATTAGAAGGAAAAAGCTATATATTTATATAGATATCAGCATATTCAAATAGAAATAAAAGGAGTTGCATATTAATTATCATTGAAAAGGACTTAAAATTGAAAATGACAAAGAATTGACAGTATGTCATTGCCTTAATTAAGTATACAAAGCCACATCAAGAAATTACATGAAAAATATTTAATAGGAGAAATTTAATTTATAAAATAACTGCAAAAATTGGCAACTACCCAGTAAAATTCATAAAATAAAATATTAAAGTATAAAATGAACAAAAAAAAAGAAAATTCATTCTCATAGGTTGATATCATGTTTCAGCAAATTTATAATATTTTGTGATAATCATTTAATGACGGTTTAAAACACAGTGCATAATTTGAAAACTACTGATATACTAAAAAATTACAAATCCCGAAACTTTCAACTTTTAAAATCTAGACGTAGGTACTTACAGATTTGGGGGAGCACTCTTCAATGTGACTGGACGGAAATGCCCATTTTCTCTTTTTCGAAAGACATAGCTCATACGATGTATTATCCTTTGAATGACCATTACATTCATGATTAAGACCTATCCACTTCAATCTTTTTAAACTCTCTCTAACCTTTCCATATATAGCATTAATTTTAGTACAGCAGTCGTATATGATTCGATGCAGAAATAAAATCAAAGTACATTCTAGAAACAGCTGCATTTCATCAGCGAATAAAGAAAAATATTATTTATTAAATGGTTAGAAAAATGGAAAGAATTCTAATGTGTGACACTTAAAAAATGAATCTTATTGATATAATGAAATATTAATACAATTGCGACAACCGACAAAAGTTCAAAAAAATCTCCAGTTCTTGTGAGATTTGCTAAAGAAAGTAGTAGCAGAACAAATTCAAAAAATCTTAGTTTTAATTAAATTTATAAAGCGAAAAACTGAAATTGCAGGATTTATTTCGCTGAGCGAGGGAAATTGAAGTGATTCCCATTACAAGCAATATCAAAATACAAACAGAAATATGTAAAAGTTCAGTTTATGATGATAACGTATGGAAGGATATGTCGAATGTAAATATGTTACTAAGAATAAACGCTTTTATGACTTTTCAGCTCATATTGATTTCATTTATAATAAAAGGTCATACGTAAGAGCATTTATGAAAGGTTTATCATCATAAATTATACTAGCACCCAAAAGAAGTATTATAGGAAGCGATAAAGCGATTTGTTCCTAGCTTAAGGGTCCAAGTAAGTATTTACTTGGCAATTTGCTTAATAAGCCAACAAATCGAATAAAAATAAATGTAATGGATTCTGACAGCTCATCAAAAATATAATGCTTGCACCATTTATTTTATCATGTGAACAACAATAATATTTTTATAAGCCATTCATTTCTATATGCTGCATATGACACTTCGATATAATAACATGTCAGAATTTCAAAGGGGATGTTAAATGCTCTTATACATTTTAATTCAGAATACCGTTGTGCAACATACTAACATTAAAAAATCGATCATATGCAAATATTCAATTTACTAATATTCAATCAAGTTAGAAACATGAAAGTTTAGTGAAAACGGCAGTCTCTATAGACAAGGCTATGATAACAAAAAATTGGCAGTATTCTTCTTGTAAAAACTTAACATGGACATGGGTTCAATTCCCACTGATGAAAGCAAAAACGAATCTCAGTATTTTAATGTTTATATGGATTACAAATGGAATATAAAATATATTTGACCACTATTTTTCGTTAGTCAGGAAGCATATTTTAATCATGAATCAATTTAATTTGAATTGTAATGAATAATTGAAACTAAAATTTATATTCTTATTGATAACCTTTAATTAGCTATCTGCATTTACTTCTTTTTGCATTTTTGGTGATTCAATGATAACTTTTTTAGTTTATTTGTTGTCTTAAGTGCAACAATACAAGGATTTGTATAATTTAAGTTTCTGGCCAAATCAAATTCTGTAGAACAATTTTGCTCAAAAAAATGCGAAGGTTCCGAATAATTTTAACAGGTTATAATCTCTTTTCAAAAAATTAAGATCAGAAGGATATAATTTTCCTTTACAGCCCGAATATTATTATTATTACCATGAATGGGTGCAATCCTGCTCTATAGCCATGAAGTAAAGAACAATGAAAAATTCCCCTATCGACTGAATTCAATTTCAAATAACCAGAAAGATCGCAGAATGGAATCTTATTTGATCGTTGCTCTCTGAAGAAAAAATGTGAAAGATGTCATGTAAAAAAATTTTAATTGTTTAAAGAGATATTACCTTAGGCTTTGGAACAAGTAAAAACATGTATGTATTAATGTATGCATTAAATCTGCTTTACATGAAAATTCACTTCCTTTCAAAGTACGTTAATTTTATTTCAGCTACCTAATGAATTGCATAAAACATGAAGGTGAAAAATTAAGTTTAATACAATCTTGTATATGCAACTAATAAGTTTTTCAAGTAAAAAATTACAAAATTTCATTTTCATATCTTACGTGAAGTATTTGAGAATGCATTGGGCCAAGCCACGCCCATTAGTGAAAGTACCTAGCATATTTCTAGGAGCAAATTCAGGAGCAAAATATACTGGAGAAGTACCCTGGAAAATAAAAAATATATACTTTGTGTATAACGAACTTTTCCTTCTTACAAATAAATTAAAAAGTCATATCGTGATAAGTTCAGCTTCAGATTATTTTTCTGATATAGTAAATTATTTTTTTGACAGTTTCGACAGATTCTAAAAATCCAAAGCTTAATATATAGCAACTATCACCTAAATGTTGTAAAAAAAGGCATCAAAATATTTCAGACAAATTTTCACCACAACTATTCCATATCGTCTTTAAGTTCCCAGAAATGAATCTCAAAGATAAAAACAATAAAGAAAACTAAAAGTGAAAGTAGCATTAGAAATGAAAAGTAAAATTTTCTGAACTTTAAATTAAGATTACCTCTGAACAAATTTCTAAGAACAATTTCTATGGCTGCACTTGAATGTAAGCACGATACTATCTATGTATAGCCAACTAACCAGTATTATTATGTGCTAAAATACAATAACATAATAAATAGCAAGTGCCATCTTAAATGCATTGTAAAAAAACAAAATTATCCATACAAAAAGTTTTAATTCTTTGAAACTAGTAAATTATATCATGCCACTTTTAGAGAAAAATTAATCCTTTAATAAAAATAGCATATACATAAATCTACCATAGCAATACAAAAGAAAGAGATATATTGAGAAAGAGTAGAAATCTAGAAATGCGAATGAAATATTTATTAAATTGTAAGTTCAGGACAGAAATATAATTTCTAATAAAGATTGGTCCTTGACGATGTATTATACGGAGTAAACTTAATATACAAAAAGTTATAGGGGCCACCCAATTAATTCGTTTTACCTAAAAATCTAACTCTAAACTTAGATGCAATATTCAGAATCATTTTTTAAGTGCTGCGAGTACAAGTCTGTTAAAAGCCAATTTGCTGAATCCAAAGTTCACTGTAGGAACATTTTTTAATTTATTTTGACCATATTTTAGTTGGCGAACTGAATTATTGAAACTTATAATCGTAATGCCTTTTAATAGCAGCAGATTGCATCGCATGGAAATTGTAACTAACATCATTTCAAATTAATGTTACTGGTAATTGAAAATAATTGCATGGAATTATATATTACCACGATTAAATTACGTTTTCTATTCCTTGATTTTAAAAAATGACGAAGTTATGATAAATGTTCAAATTTTATAGTTTATCTATTAGTACTTCTATGCTTGTATTGTTTCATTATCACTTATTTTGAAAAGTTTTAGAATGATATGTAATTTTCAAAATGAATAGAACATCTGCAAACACGTTTTTGATAATGGACATAAAGTTTTTTATATTGAAGAAAGAAAAGGTAAAAGTACTCACCCCTCCTAGTTCATATTGCTTTTGAACAAACCCATCACGTGCCAAGTGATGCATTAAAGAATTAAATTTATTCGCAGGATTTTTCCGTCTAGATGTTAGGCGAAATTGACGGAAAAGCTCAGAATGGCACACTCCTTTTTCCCTCGACAGCGTGATGAAATCTAAAAGCTCATCCATATGCTTATTTAAAGTTGGACAATGGCGCCAGCTCTTTTTTCTGTTGCTCAAATTTCCCATTCCTACGACAAATATATATTTCAGATGAATATCTGATAATTCTTCCACGTAGATGGGCAGTATTTGATCGGACTGGGGAACGAGGCGATCTATACGCGAAAAATCTAAGCTCATCTTGCAGCCATTCATTTTAAGCAGCATGGACCATATCCATTGCATCATATCATGGTCCGTTGATAAAGACAGATGGTTAAAAAGTTCGTGGAGCGAAAACCCATTCATGGCTTTCCCGATATCGTTCACAGCCTGAAGCCATAAAGCTTCAGGATCTTTTAGCATAATCTATTTTTTGTTTAGCTAGATTCAAGTAATTTCTCGCAGCTAGAAGTTTTTACTTTCGAATGAACGTGTTAATTTACATACTATTTGTATGTTTAGTCCATGTCAATTATTTTTCGTGCAAAAAGAAGTTTTCTGCGGATATAAATTGCAATTGCAATGGAACAAGGAATTAATAAATCATGCAACAGTTAAACACGCTGATCCGTAATGAAACCGCGATATATCGAAATATGCCAAGTCGAACACACCATAAAAGACAAAATTATTCGGTTAAAGCAGGTATTCGGGTAAAAGAGGTTTTCGTCAATTATTAATTTTTTCCGTTAGGCGTTAAAAAGTGTCGACCAGTTTTAAATACATTTTGTATATATGTATCTATAAGAGTTAAAAAGTTATTAATTAATCTTTACTATCCTTTAATAAAGCAAAAGTAGAAGCTTTCCTGGATTTCGATGATCATATTATCCCCATCTTGCTTCTTAAACTGTCACAGAGGACAATTAATTCAGCATCTTGATGGCAACACCTCTACAACCTTGTTGAGATGCAGTTTTAGCATTTATAAAGTATCCAGTTCCTCCTCTTCAGCTTCACCTGACTCATCTTGCAAATCATGTTTTCCATTAAAATGAAGCTCCTTCATTTCCGTACAGAGAAACATATAAGATGTGTTTACTTACTATAAGAAAATGACTGTATTGAAAGACTGAAATAGAACTCTGCAAGTCTTGCACTCAAATTAATTTGCATGCAGTCTCAAAACCGCATGCTCTAATCTGTGACACTTATGGACATGAAATTATTCACTATCTATTTTAAAATATAAAAAATAATGCCAATTTTTAATAAGTTTTTGTGAATGTTCTCACATTTCATATGAAAGAGGATTGTTAGAATTAAATAAAGAGTGTGTCATAAAAATTCTTCAATAAGTAAATGTTCAAGTTTAGAAAGTGTTAGGAACTAGTTCCCTTAGGGATTAATTCTGCTTCTATAGCTGCAGTCAGTGTTCATTTATGATGTTCCAAGTAAATTGGCTACACAGATTCAAGTAGGGTTTAATATTTTGTTGTATTGATGAAGTTAGCTCACTTCTATCAACACAATTAGTGCATGATAAATACACATATTTTTACCACAATTTCTTGTGCTTGGTTGTGTTTCATGTTTCTAACAGAAAGATGTTCAACATGATAGGTTTTACTGCATTTAAAATTTACACAACTAGCATAAATAATGAAAAATTCATTTAAACTTTCTCATTTAGAGTGAACAAGTTTGATCTCTAACATATAATAGCTCTAAACATCTTTACATATTGTATCAAATATATATTTGATTTATCTCAAAAGTTTATTTAATCATAAAATATATGAATATAATGATCTAATGCTATTAAGAAAAGGTAACAAAATAGATCTTTATTCAGTCAATAGTTAAAAGTTATGCTAAAATTTGATGATGCACAGCACTATTACATTTAAACTCATATAAATAGTTCCAAATTTATTTAGTATATGCTTACAAGTAGTTACTGAGGATGATATTTGAAGGAAGTGATATACCATGAACATATCAAATTTGCTACTTAGCAAAAATGGTTTCAAGTGTTGGGACATATATTTTGCCTTTGTATTTCTGGGTCCCTTATTTCTTATGTAGTTTGCTTGTAAATATGTAAATAACACTCTTTGTTAGGATATTTCTTTACTTTGATGTTTGTGATTTAACACCAAAAACAAGAACTTGTTTAACTGTAATGCTCATATAAAAGTCAAAGCTATGATGCTAAAATTAACATTAACCTCTTGGTTAAACTCACGGGAATTTATTGCTTAAAATGTTCTAGAACTTCTTGCTCAACTTCACAAAGTAGTGCACAACACAAAACTATAACAACAAGATTAAGTAAGATAAGATATACATATGTAAGTTGCTGCATTGAATACCATCAGACATTAACTGAAGAAACTTAACTTGCATGATTGAATGTAAAACTTTTGATCATTTAAATTACAACAAATACAATTAGTAGCTGACTATAATTGACCTTTAACAATAATTGAGAAGAAATGGTATTAGTTATCAGTAGATACAGCAATCCTAATACTGAAGATCCATCATGAAGTGGTCAACAAGTAGTATTACCAGATCACATGCAGTAAGATTGATAACCGGGTTTTCAGACACATCAGTGAGGCTATCAAGTGTGAAGCAAGTGGCAAGCTAGGTTGATACTAAAAATAGCTTCATCTATTATGCTTTTGTACTTGTGTTAGGAATTAACCGGTTAATGCCTAATCCTATTTTTATGTTAGCTGCGTCATTGTTTCTGTTGAAGATTCTCAATTTAAGAGTTCTCATTTCTGACACCATGTTCTCACTTTAGCCAATGGAATAGTGCCACAGCGCAACTGCTACTGGTCCGTCATATAATTGAATATTTGTCTCTTGCATTGCTAGAGTTCACTTCTAGTATTGCAGTAATGTATGCTGCACGATTTATGTCTAAATGCCTTTGTATTACAACTTACCAGTCATCATGGAACTGTAAGTGTGCTCAAGACAGTATTGAGAAAGATGGGCACAAGCACTTTAAGAAGATGTGCCAATGCTCATTGTGAAACAGCTTAAATGGCATGGCAGCATGGTAGATTGCACTAGTCATAAGTCTCTCAAGCTCGTTGCTCACCACAAGTCATTGGATCAAAGTCTTTTACTAACCACAGCTACCATTGTTGCAAGCCTTCAAGGCCACTTCATATGGTTCTTCAAGGACAATAACTTCTGGCATGTATTGTGGCTACCTAATTGCAGGTGAAGCAAGAGCAAGTTGGCTTAGTCTAAGCAAGACTTTTTTGCATGAATTTTAGTGTCTTGTTTAGCATTGAGTAGTTGCACCTATGATCATTACTTTCTTATCAGCCTGCTGAACAGGCTTCATGAAAAGAGTCCATACACTACTTTTCAGCATTCCAGTTGATGGCGCGATTGCTCCGTCAATACCATCCATCTGAATTTCAGGATTTTGTTTCTATTGTTGCAATGCTCTTATTGTGGTGCTGAACTGGTATCACACCATTATTGCTGTCAGATCAGAATATAATGGTTTAAGAAACATGAAACATTGTTGCCACATTAGGGACCAGACTAAGATTAAAAAGCATTTTTGTTTTAAACATTTATTCAAAACTGTTTCAAAACATTTTTTTGTCTTGTTTTGATTAAAACGACTTGATAATTACTATCATTCAATGTTTAACTCTCTGGCCCTAATGCTAGTATAACTTATCTGTGGTGGTCAAAGCTTTCTCTATTGATCCAAACAAGTCCTAAATTTCATGTACATTTGTCTGAAAAAAATAATTTTTCATGCATATATCCATAACTGTGACCTTTTGTTTGAGACATAATGATAGAAACAGATATCTGAGCAGCTATAGCCTGATTATTCAATGCACATAATTCGTTCGCCTTTGATGAAAGGCCAAATTTCAAGACAGTTTTGGAATAATGTATAGGTGTATAGTAGATCTATTCTACCCAGTACCCTTCCCATCAGAATATCACTTTACAGCACTTAAGCAAGAAAAGTGCAAATTCAGCAGTTTAGATTCAATTCAATGCTACATAGAGAAATAGCAAGAACTTATGATCGTTGATAAAAAACAAATTATAGAATAAGAAAAAACATATTTTGGACAGGATTTCAATTTGACAACAGGTTGCAGCACATAGAATCAATCCTATCTATCAAATCCTCATGGCACTGAATCTTAACTCTCCCAATTCAAAGCAAGGTGAATTAAATTAGGCAGAGATGCTAGCTTTGAAGCTCACTGTAAACTCATCGCAAATCTTGGACAAACGCTCCATCATTGGTTTAGTGAGTTCATACTTGTCTTTCTTGATACCATCTAAAATTTCAACCTTGTGCTGAGTTTTGATGTGTTCCAACCAAGCCTTCTCAAATGCCTGCACTTGGTTGACAGCGATACGGTCAACAAATCCTTTTACACCTATAAAAAAATTCCATACAAAAAACAAAATAGATTAAATTTTGAGTTTTCAACTTAAATCGCAGACTTGCTTTATTAGAAACTGTTTTTCTATATAAATGATGACTGTCAGTGGAGAGCAGTTGCAAATACAACAAAGAAGAAACAACAGGAATTATGCATTAAAGAGAATAATTATACTTCAATACAAAATTATTCTATACACTTGTTCTACACCTGCATATTAAAAAATTACTAGAATATTGGGTTGAATACAATACCAGCCTGGATCATGTATATATACATATATATGTCTAAAATCCATTCCAACTGAAAGGTTACTCATAGATGATGTCGGTTTATTTAAAAAAAATGTATTTCATGTCTGTTCTAGCAATAAGTATGATTTTACTAACAAAACATACGTACGTATATTACATATTATGTACCACATCAATATATGCATTAGTTTATATGAAATAATTTCATTGAGTCTAACCTGCGTATAGAATAACAACTTGGTCTTCAACTTCCATGGGTTTGTACTGGTCCTGTTTAAGAAGCTCATACAGACGGATACCTCGGTTGAGCTGTCATGAGAAAGCAATGTGCATCAGAAACATTATTCTAAGTAATATTTTAACAATAGCATCAAAGGAAATTACTGTTTATTGGATAAGAAGAGGTTTAACTAAAAAGAAAAATAAGCGAAGCATTTTATAGAAAATCAAGAATAATCTTGTGATTGCAATCATTGATTTGAGTAAATAGGAATTGAATAATTTTCAAAGCAATGAAAATGATATTTCGGAATATCAACACTAAGAAATTCCCAAATATTGATATGATTCCACTGAAAAACTAAATCACTGAATTTTCATGGATTGTTAAATGAACTACACATGTCAAATACTCGAATGAATTTAAAACGATAAGATGATATTGCAAAGCACCTGCTGTTGAGTTGCAGCATCAAGATCAGAGCCGAATTTAGCAAAAGCCGCCACTTCTCTGTACTGGGCTAGTTCCAATTTCATAGTACCAGCAACTTGTTTCATACATTTACGTTGGGCAGCAGATCCTACTCGAGAAACGCTCAAACCAACAGAAATAGCGGGGCGTTGACCCTAATGATTTTTATATTTGTAGAAAGTGACAGAGACTTAAAATTCATGTACTTAAAAATTAAATATTTTTTTAATTATTACGTAGTTCCAAAAACAAGTCCAACAGGCACACAATGCATTAGAGTTAAAAGACTTCAAATTCACAGAATAATGCATTAAAATTTAGAATAAGTAGTACCAACACATACACTAAAACCTGGCTGATAAACTATATGAAAGTTTATTCAAGGAGATACGTGTATACCATGAAAATATTATTTTTATTCAATATTGGTTAACAACTTAAAGTTCAGGTAAACAAAAAACTTAATAAACATAAATGCAGCAAACGATAGTAAATCTAACAAGAAAAGTAATAAATATGTAAAGATAATAACCTGGTAGAAAAGTTCACTTTCAAGGAAAATTTGTCCATCAGTAATGGAAATGACATTGGTTGGAATATAGGCCGACACATCTCCAGCCTGGGTTTCAATGATGGGTAATGCAGTTAACGATCCATTACCCATTGCATGACCCATTTTAGCTGATCGCTCAAGAAGACGGGAGTGGAGGTAAAACACATCACCAGGGTATGCCTGAAATTAAAGAGGCAACCATATAAAAACTTATATATGTATCGATTGAACGCTAAAAGAAACTAGTATACTATAATGATAGCAATCAGTCGGAAAATTTTTGGTTAACTTTTGTATTAAAACTTAAGTTGAAAATATGATTTTACTAGCAAAAGATTTAGAAGAATGTTACAAACAAGAAAGCTAACTGCAATATAAACCCTCTAAATAGAGAGTTACATGGAAAAGTGGCATACAACAAAGAAATGTACCTCACGACCAGGAGGACGGCGCAAGAGCAAAGACATCTGACGGTATGCAACAGCTTGTTTCGAAAGATCATCGTAGAAAATAACAGCATGCATGCCATTATCTCTGAAGTACTCTCCTATTGCTGCACCAGTATATGGAGCTAAGAACTGAAGAGGAGCAGCATCAGATGCAGTAGCTGCAACAACGCACGTATGTGCCATGGCTTTTGCATCAGTAAGGGACCCAACAAGTTGGGCGATAGTAGAACGTTTTTGTCCAACTCCGACATAAATGCACTTCAGACCATCCGCACCTAACATAAGCAGCAGATAATACAAATTCGAATTAATGATATTTATTATAAAATGAATAGAATGGCTATTGATTAACCCCAAAATCAATACGCTTTAATCAATCAATTGGTACACATGTATAATATTCTTTTCAACGTATGTTAAAAAGTACCGGTAAATTGTCTCAGACATTTACCACAGTTGCATGACATCGGTAATGACTGTATGGCAACATTATTTGCGCACTGACAATCAAATTAATTGAAAGCCAAGAAGAAAAATTGCTTAAATTATCATGAAACACTTTTTATGGGTCATAATTCCTAAACCACATAGCTTACCCTTATCTTTCTGGTTAATAATGGTATCAATTGCAATGGCAGTTTTTCCGGTTTGACGATCGCCAATGATTAGCTCACGCTGGCCTCGACCAATAGGAATCAAAGCATCTACTGCCTTTAAACCAGTTTGCATAGGTTCGTGAACAGATTTTCGAGGAATGATACCAGGTGCTTTAACCTCACAACGAGATCGTCGTGTAGTGGCAATCGGTCCAGCACCATCAATAGGTTCACCTACATAAAAACAGGAAAAAATAGAAATTTTCAGAAATATTTACAGGCCGATGCACAACAATTTGATTAAATAAAAAGATTTTATGAAATAAAATAAGCACAACCCTTGAAACACAGTTAATGAGCACAATATTCATATGAGCATATGAAAATGTATACAGATACATTTTATGTAAAAATATTATGTCCAGTTATGAAAATGCAAAAAAGTAGAAAAAAACACTATAATCATTATCACAACGAAGCATGCATTTATAATCACACAACAGGAAGTACTTATACACAGATATACCTAGACCATCGACAACTCTTCCCAGAAGTTCAGGGCCTACAGGAACATCTACAATGGCTCCAGTACGTTTCACAGTATCACCTTCTAAGATTTGGCGATCATCACCGAAAATGACAACTCCCACGTTAGATTCCTCCAAGTTAAGAGCCATTCCTATATTAAGAATGAAAGGGCACTAATTATTTCACATATTCATGACACAATAACATCATGATCACATATATATGAAATATACTCAATGTCATAACATTTTTGAAGAAAGTGAGTCCAATGAGAAAATACTTTGTTGCAAGTATCACATATAGCAAAAGTATGAATGGTTATTGTATCTGATAGCAGTATGTATAAATTTAATTCATATTTTTTCATAATTATATTATAAAATAATGATAAAACGGTGACAAAATGCTATGTTTGCATATTGATTCATTAAGATAAATAACTGACTACAAACAGACTGAACTCAAATAAGCCAGTATTGTGCTATGTACAGAGAGTTAAAGAAAAATAAACTGACTTTACCTCGAAGGCCACATGCAAAGACAATCATTTCACCAGCCTGAACGTTGTTAAGTCCGTACACACGTGCAATACCATCACCAACACTGATAACTTTCCCAACTTCATTATATTCAGTTGCTGAAGCTTTAGTGGCAGCTCCAGAAATGCGTTTTTCAAGAAATGAAGAAAGTTCTATAGTTGTACTTGACAAACGCTCTTGTCCTCCAACCGCGACTACCTGATAGGTTGAAAACAGACAAGAACCACAAAATATTAAATATAGTATGGATTGAGCGGGAATGATTGGAGATTTGTAGTATGTAGACCCTTAGTGAAAACAGAATGTCATCCAGATGATAAGAATATAGATAAAGATGTGATAAATGAGAAGAAATACAAGCGAAGATTGTATAACTAGAGTCGTAAAATTTCGTGAAACATAATCAAGACACAGCTGCGGTTAAAATGAACCTAATAATGGCGGAAGAGTAATTGAGAAGGCTCAGTATGTTAACGATTCGCAAACATTAGCTGGAGCCCATTGAAATTGAAAATGTCAAATCAAGTTTCATGAAAATTGTTAGGTAAATTTTCGGTTAACATATTCAAGGTGTGTTGGATGATGAGAACTTTTGTAGCCACAAGTAAGCCCTCTCCAGGAACTTGTTTATGCCTTATACCTTGGAGAAGGTTCCTCGAGGAGCTAATCTCGAGGTACGCGAAGCCAGGAGACGAAGACTTTGCCGGGCCAGATTCGCATGCAAAGCCATATTATTTGTGATTGTCGTGTGATCACTTCGTACAATTCTGAATGAGGGCTTGGATTCAGATCAGGCAGCGTACAAAATCTGGGCGGTACAATCTAATCTCTCTCGAGTGAAAAGACAATTAAGAGAGAATATTATTCAAAGAATAATTTCTTTCTCTTGGTACACGAACCGTCATATGATTCGAGTTCATAGTAAATAATTGAATGCGGGCCACGAAATTTGCATGTTGAAAATGGTGTGTATTAATAGCTCTATTTGAGATATTCATCTTTAGAGAGGAAAGGATGCCGTGAGCTCAAATTCTTTAATGGCCAAGCAAGAGTGCTGCATCTGTAACAGCAAAGAATTCCAAAATATTATATTGTTTTGATCTAATTATGAAATAAATGAATTATTAATAAAGAATCATCGCAAAGAGCTGCAATTGAAGGTGTTTTTGTAATACAAACAGACATTTGAGCATAAATCATACAATATATATTACTGCGTTGCTAGAAGTGAACTCTAGCAACGCAAGACAGACAATTATTCAATCATATGATGGACCAGTA
>JAULBW010000290.1:0-31372 GCA_032358265.1 Vaucheria bursata | reverse complement strand
TCTTCTAAGTTTAATAAAACTTTTATATTTTTATTAAATCTTTTCTTTGCTTTTTGCTGTTTGCCTGCCCTCTGCCGGACATTGGTCCTCACCCCCATTCTTAGGTACACATATATTATATCACTATACCATCTCTCTTTTATCTCAACAGATTTAAAGTACATAAAGAACTATCAGAGATGGTCAATGAAACTCCTCATTTTTGTTAGTAGCCTTCATTTGGAAATACCATTTCTTGCTCTAACATTAGTTATTTTTAGGAAGAGATTGCAGAGGTTTTGATTGGTACATAATTTATCAATATATTCAAGTGTACCCATTAATCCCATAGGGGAAAAGTTGAACCCCAAGGTCTGGAGAAAGATAGCACAATTGCACTCTTCCTAATTAAAATATCTAATTACTCTGATTATCTTTGAAACCTTAGCTGTTGGTGTGTTATGTACATTTGATCGCATTTTCCAACTAAAGGTGGAAAGAAAGATATACAAAAATTGTAAACCTAAAATACATAATTCCAGGTGCAGTCATAGTTTGATTTGTTGGGAACCAGTTTGGACTGTCAACAATAAAATTTTTAGATGACAAACAAATCTATTTTTAGTTAAATACCTATTATTTTGTCCAAGAAGTCTTAATACTAGGATCGCTGCAGTTATGGATGACTAAGGACATTGCCATAGGAATAAGGTTATTGATAACTTGAGCCTTTTCAATTCAATTATTTGCTGATAATTGGTTATCAACTGTAGTTGTCATATTTTAAGTGATCGGAAGTGTAACTTCCAATCACGTAGGATAAGCTTCATACGTACTTGTCATGTACACATCGACATATTACAATAAATGTATCTTTTGTCTTGTCCTGTGATATAGTTGTTTGTCACAAGCTACATATTCAAGTCTATTGTGAAGTTCTAGCACTTAAGTTTAAGTAGTACATTTTTATAAAGATTGGTTGGAATGGCATGTACATCGGTGCTTTCTTAGTCTAGCTTGCCTACATTTAATAATCCTTTTACCTGTTTTACCATTTGTTTTCTGCAATGATATTACAGTATCATCTATCCTATAGTATATTGACAAGAATGTCGTCTGATATTTGTAGTAATACAACAAAATGTTTACATTCTACTTCATCTGATTGAGTGCTATTACTTACTGCCTATGACTGTGCTAACTGTACCCTGCCTTTACCATGCAAGCATATTTATACCCATTTGATTACACATCCATCTTTATCCCACGTTTTCTACTGTAGACTCATAAAATGGATTAAAAAAACGTGGCAAAACATCATACAAGTTCCTAAAGAGTCAATACAGCAAGAAAAATATGTGAAATATCAGTATGCATTGACGACTGATGTAATTCATATCCAGCCATGTCTTATGTAGACTGTGGCAGTCTAAATTCTCTACGAATCGGTTCATCCTTCCAATGACTTGTACTTCAACTCACTCACATCAAAGCCAGGCATAGGAAACTGCTTTGCAAATGCTGTCACCTGTATTACAGATATATGAAAAAAAATAAGCTTACAAGAATATATGTTTAGCTGAATATACGACTTTTTAAATACTAGACTATATTATATTTACAAAAAATATGCTTCATAGTTTCTTTTATCTTCAATCAGCAAAAAACACTCTTTCATGATAGTATATTATTCAAAGTATTTATCTGCAATTTTCAACGAACTGTCAGTAATTCGTTTTCGGACTAATTCATTCCCAAATTCTCCAAGATATAAAAAAGCTCACTGAGTCTCAATTAGAAAAAAGTCCGAATTCAAGAACTTTTAATAAACTGAAAAATATGTTTTAATCCAAAGCATCATTTAAGCAATCGCCAGAATTGTAAGCTAGCCACTCATAAAAATGACATCTTTCAATAAATTTATTTTTCATATTTTCAGTAAAATATTACCTCTGAACCCAAAGCCTTCACATCCTCATTGCTAGGAAGTGCAGATATAAAATCTTTAAGCAATTTTCCATTAGTGGCCTAGGAATAATGGATGCATATAAATGATATATTCATGTAATTTTTCAAAAATTAAAAAGTATGTAAGAATGGGCAGTAATCAGCATCAGCATTAAAAAGCTCGATTGTATAAATCAAATATAAATCATATTATTCGTATTTGCATCATTTGCTGTTTTTTATTTCACCAAAAAATGCCTTTAAGCATTCATAAGCTTTTCTACCCTGACCCCAAATTTTCGTCCCAATCGAAAGATAGGCCTAAATTTCTGTGCAAGTTTGTTTGAAAAGACTAGATTTTTATACGTATATCCATGACTGTAACCCTCTGTTTGGGACATATTTCCGGGGACAGCATTGACATTTAGTATAAATATTACATCTTTTATCAACTTTTAGAAAAATAAAACTCGAATTTAGATTGTCAATCTAATTTTGATTTAAAAATAGAAATATGAAAAAGAATTTAAATATTAGTTTATAAATTACGACGGTAGAAATTCAATGGAACATATTCAACTTTAAACGAAAATGATTTGAACTTGAAAAATTAGTCAAAATCAGTTCTAAATAACTTTCTGTAATACAGAAAACTTAAATAATAAAGAATTTAATTTTAACGTATTTTAAACCAAAAAGCCAATCTGTGCCGAGCTCAGCTTTAGATTCTCGAATAAAACATAAATCTGATGTAACTAATTTGTTTGGTAGTCCCAATAGATTTGTTGTATCCAAAGCTCCTGTATTTCCAGTAAGCTTGTTTCAGAATTGCTACTAAAAAAATGTGTCATATTGGAAAATTCTACAGGTACATTTATTGATGAGAGCATTTGTGAGCAACACACCTGTATCTTAAGAGCTATTTTGACAGCTCTATCCAGAAAATCAGCAATTTTTCTGAAATCAGCTTCATTCATACCTCTTGTAGTTAACGCTGGCGATCCCAGACGAACTCCACCTATAAAAAAATGCATACATATGAGCAATAATAATATAGTAATGAAGTCTCATCAAAAGATACATGAACAAAAGTCATATACATAAAGAATAGAATAGTTATATTATTTTTGAAATATATAAATCTTACCAATTCAACATAATTTGATTCAATTTATTTAAATAAATTGAAAAACGAATGCATATATATTTTTATTTCTGACGTGCAAAAAATCAATAAAATGCAATTATCCCCTCCAAATATATTTTTTTCAGTATGCCATTGATTACTCACTGCAATAATTAAATAATGTATTATTATGACCTGGAGTAATAGCGCTACGGTCCCCCTGAACAGCATTTTTATTCAAAGTGATGTGTACCGCATCGCAAATGTGCTGCATTTTACTGCCAGTCAAACCCTTCAAAAATTGAAAAAACGCAATCCCATAAAAAAACATCTCTGACTCTTTAGCTACAGCTTTGTCCACACCACATATAAATACATTTTTTAAACTTATACATAGGGAAAAGACTTCACTTTATTGAACATAATTGCATTGGTTATAGAGGTTTTAAAATGTTGTTTTAGGGTCGTCCTGACCAAGCTCTGGAAATTCCAACATGCGTGCATTAAATTTTAAGAAAATATTTTGAAGGTCAACCTTATTATGTATATTTTTCCATGTCACAAAGTAATTTTGAAGAGAAAAAAATTCACGAACCACATCTAAATTAGAATTGGACATAATTAAAGCGACAATTAACTACAGAGAGGAAGCGCTTTAAAACATATATCTGCCACAATCAAAAAGGAAAAAAATCCAAAAACATTGCTCCTGCCTTCGTGCCAACAAAATATTTCAAAAAGAGTTGTGAAAATTTTGATCTCTGATTTCTTCTATATTTAATGCAGTTTGAGAAACTGATTCATAGCAACATTTCTGGTTCACCTCTTTTACATTTGAAATATGTCAACCCATGTAAATTTAACCCCATAAAAACGTGCAAACATCTATGAGGACTGCGGCAGGTTGTAAATTTTATCAACATTTGAATAAACAACCAATTTTTATAGACAGTAATTCTGAAAACGACAAAAAACTGGTGACTTCATAGACTACATATTCTATGATGTAATTTTATTTGATATCTAAGTTAAAAATATAAATATTGTATGCATATACAGAAACAAATACCTCTGGACGCAAATCCCATAACAACAAGTGATTTTCGGTGCCTCCAGTACATAGAGTATACCCGAGTTCAACGAGTCGACTCGCACATGCAGACATATTGCTTTTCACATTTAGTATATACTGTTTGAAAGCAGGTGACATGCATTCCTTTAACTGAGTAGCAATTGCCGCAATTTGATGTTCATGTGGACCTCCTTGTAATGCAGGAAACACTGCATTATTAATTTTCAGTTCAAAATTACGCTCATCCTGTAATATTCAGAAATTTAGTATCAGACACAAAACAACAAAAAAACCTAGCCAGCTATAACAGTTATGCATATATACTAGACTTGTACTAGATAGCATGCTTGTTGAACTCCTTACTAGAGCAATTAACATTAATCTAGAAAAAAGTATGTTGTCAGTTTTTCTTCCTAAGACTAATTTCAATCAGTGAATTAAAGTAACCTCAGAAAATATAAAAATAAACATTTTCCACTTTTTTACATAACTAATTAGAAAGTAAAAACCTGAAATTCAACTTCATAGGTATTCCTGAACTAAGGTACTTAATGAGACATAATTATAAAAAATTAAAATTTGATAAGGACATATTTTACACAAAAGCGAACCTCGGCTTCGAAATTCGACCCGAATACTATCGAATATGAAAGCTTTCATGAAATTAAAAAAGCTTAACAACGAAATTTATTTCTAGATTTGATCAGACTGATATTTCTAAATTTCTTGTGATAGAACTTGTGAAACTTTCTCAAAAGAAAATTTGACAGGATTCTATTCTTTAATATGCATTGTTTGATTTGAATCGAATCATTTTTCTAATATCTAGGAAAAAATCATGTCAACAAAATTTCAAAAAACTTAAACATTATTCTCAAAAATGGTGAGTTCGGTTAAGTTTTAGTCCTACACTTCTCTGAGTAATTCACATTATTTTTGTCTAAAATCTCAACTCATAATATTAAGTCATACAAGTAAATTGTAACCTTTTTGAAAAAAATCATTCCAGCGCGTGGTCCACGCATAGATTTGTGACAAGTAGTGGTTACGATGTCACAATAGTCAAATGGACTATTAGCAAGTCCGGTCAATATTAACCCACTTATGTGTGCCATATCGCACATTAGCAATGCCCCATTTTCATCAGCAATCTGCTTAAACTGGGCATAATCCCTAAAATTAAATGCAGTACAAAAATAAATATACTCTGTAAATTTTTTCAGCATAGTGCAAACATATAATTACTTGTATGTTATCATAAGAGATATTATTCCTGAAATTCAAAATATTTATGCATGCTATCAATAGTACAAAAATTCTAAGTTAAAGTAGGCAAACAAGCTGAATTCTGGTTTGGCTAGAGTGAACCAAGACAGTGGTAGATTTCGCATCACTTCTTCTAACTTGAAGTGATCTAACTTACTTGAACTCATCACATGTTCAAAGAGTTTCATGAAGTGTGAAAATTCGGAAAGTTTAAAGATGTACAAAAGAAGAAATAAATGAAAATATTGGATATATACCAATCTCGAGGATAGGCAGAACCACCGCACACAATCAAAGCAGGTTTAAACAGAGCTGCCAATTTACGCAATTCGTCAAAGTCAATAAGTCCAGTTTCTGGATGAACTCTATAGGGAAGTGATTCAAAGTAGACCGATGTAGCTGAAACTGCTTTACGTGTATTCTCTGCTTTTGAATATGTATAAAACCTGCAATATTAAGGTATAAAGAAAAATTTTCAATATACCAGACGTTATGCAACACTTAAAGCGTTACAGGCACTACGATCAAAAAAGTTTTCAAGTCAAATTTAGCAGAGAAATCAACAATTACCCATGCGTCAGATGACCACCAGAAGGGAGATCTAGCCCCATGATACGATCGTGAGGCTTCAGTAGACCAGTGTACACAGCGAAATTGGCTGGAGAACCTGAATAGGGTTGAACATTAACACCCCATTCAGAAGGGTTTAATTTATATGCCTGAAGAGCTCTGTTTCGACATAAATCTTCTATCTGATCAACAATTTCATTTCCACCGTAGTACCTTGCAAATGGGAGACCTTCAGCATACTACGAAAAAACATCATGATAACATGCACAATGGGTTAGCTACAACTGAAAGATTTTGCATGCAATGATACAAAAAATAGTCCATGTTTATATATGATTTCCAACTCATCAGACCTTATTAGTAAGTGCAGATCCAAGGCATTCCATGACAGCTCTGCTTGTGAAATTTTCTGACGCGATAAGCTCCAAACAAGACCATTGTCTCGTTTTCTCTTTTTCAATTAAATCGGCAATTTCAGGATCATGTTCAACTAGGCTAGCATTTCCCGGCAGATTCGTTGGAATTGATGACATCTGATTAGTGCTTAGTGTTTAGGTATAATATAAGTGGTAAATATGAAGTAAAATAAGAAATTGATGACAAAATATTAGAATTTGATGGCTCATATGGTTGTCGGCGCGAATTGCAGTAAAGCGGCTTAGGGTCAGGTAAAAACTGAAAAAAAGCCGGCCCAAATCAGTTAAAATCGGCCTAATCAATAAGAATTGTATGACTTGCCTCAAGCAAAAAGAAGTTTTTACTCAATGATCATTCACACCTAAAGTATGCTCTAATAAAAAAATTTGAAATTGAAAACCTTAAAATCAATGACCAATCTAGATCTGTAGCCTGATTTCTCATCAATCAATCAACATCAATGGATGTTAAAGTAGTTTTAATAATATATATTCCAATTTGTGCAGAGCACTCACATGGTCTGCTGCACAAGCAAATAAATTGACAAAAATTATGGGGCATCTATAGTGCTGGCTTATATCATCCAATGGCAGTTGTATGTGGATAGTAAATGGAAAGAACTGCCTATAAAATATTGAACTAATACAATCATGGAGTAAATCGCAAGAGCCAAATAAATAGAAGCAACAAAAGTTCCCACCAATTTATACAAAAGTCATTCAAACCACATACAAACTTTACTCAAACTAAATCACTTTCCCATGCAGATTAAATAAGTAAAAATTTTATTTTTCTCAACTTTTAGTAGACATAAAGAATCTAGTTCTAAAGTTAGCAAACATCTAGTCAGCTAATAAAAATACTTGTTTCAAACAATGCATGCTACTACAAAAAAAATAGTAAAGTTTCAACCTCACTGGATAAGTAAAATTATCTTTTTTGATTATCAGTATGCCAACATGAGGTAAAAAGTAGTTTGCATTTTAAATTTACCTTCTTACAGTTCTGCACATCTTTTCAAGATACATAGAGTTGGTATTGGACACTTTAGCAAATTTCTGTTAAATCAATACCAACTGTTATCAACTTATTTCAAAAAATAAAGCAAAATGGATGCTGATGCTGGATCCTCCTTCAATCCTTTTTAGAGTTTGACCATCAAGCTAAATCTTAACATTCTCATCAGTATCTATAAATGCTTGTTTTAAAATAGAGCCCTGCATTAACTTTTTGCTCTTTTTGACTTACCCTATTTTCTTGGGTGCCCCACTTTAGGTGACAAGACTCTTTCAGTTTATCAAAAATATTGAAATTACATTTATCTTTCTAGCCATGAAATTTTTGATTATACCAGTGGGTTACAAGGCAAATATTGTAAGTTTTCACTACAATCAAAGGAGTTTTTCTGTAGATGCTGTTCCATTAAATAAAATACTCAAGGCAATACTTGATTGCTACCCAAGTTTATTGTTCTGAAAATATTCTTGTTAATATTTCAAACCACTACTCTGCAAATGATCTGTATGTCTACTTTGAATTGTTAATCTTGCTTTGGCCAAAAAGTCAAGCATTTGCTGTCGATCTGAATAAAAGTAGAACATGCCAAAGTTAAGTTTATTAGCCAAACTTTTTTGCATAATTTAGTGTAAGTTCTTTTAAACTTTTACCACATGAGCATTCTCATTATGAGATCCTTCACTTGTAATAGTTCATTGTACCTATACATTTTGACATATGTTAGTGGAATGCTTCTTTTCATACACAAAAGCCTTTGCTCACTGCATTCTATTACAATTTTTATTAAGCCATAAAGTCTAACCAAGTTTTAAACCTAAACTAATATTGAATCCTTGCATAATAAGTTTTAAAATTTTTAAGTAAACTGTTGTGCACACCTAACTGAGGGGTCATATTATACAAAACATGACAGCATGTTTTAAGTTTTATTTTAGACATTTCAAGCAAAATATTTTTTTATTATTAGTCTGATCTCTGATGGCAATAATGTTTTACATTTCTTAAACTGTATATTCTGATCTGACAACAATAATGACAATCTGATACCAGTTCAGCGCATGGTAAGAGCAAATAGCATAAATGACATTTGCAACAGTAAAAAAATAGAAATGCTGCAACAAATTCAGACAATCTGCACTAATGGAGCAATAGTACAATTGACCTGAAGACCAAAAAGTGTATAAGGATTTATTTCTTGCTGGATGGCCACACTGATGTATCTGGAAACTAGGTTATCAATCTTGTGATATGTGGTCTACCAGCACTATTTGTTATATACTTTACAATGAAGCTTCAGCAAAAAATCTCCAAAAACTTTTTGGACAAGCTATCAATATAAAAGCTCTCTTCATATCTGCCATCTGCAGCAACAAAATCAAGAATATGTTTCTGATGAAGCCTTGCACCAATTCCAAAGAGTCATGTTTAGTCTTCAAAAGATGACTATCATTTCAGCCCGTATCAAGTGTGCATATGACGATGCTTTGCCTACATTGAAATTTATGCCTGGATGTAAGCAAGTAGCCTGGACCTAAAGTAGCTTTAAAAAAAGGCAAGCATTTTTATTGTGAATAGCATCAAAAGCATCTACCTAGTTCAGACTTGTATACAAAGCTGTTAGGATTACTGCATCCAGTAAAGACTAAAATTGGTTAAAAAGGACTTTTTAAGAAGATACAAGTCATTGTTGAACTTCAACAATAGTTCATGGCAACTCATCATTTACTTGAACTGTAGAATATATTGGTTAGAAGATTCATATTTGATCATGCAAGTAGCCTAAGTGGTCTTGCAATTCTATCTTGTAAATATGCTATATTTTTTAGTTCCTGTCCTATCTTGTCTTTGTTTCATTTTGTCTACAGCTAGATCTTGGATTTGAATCTGTTGAGCTATTTGCTGAAACCAACAAAAGCGTAGCTCTACATAGTCAACAAAGTTTTCAAGTTCATTCTATTTGGTAAGTTGTAATGGAGTACAATCTATTTCCCATCCTCTTATCTCATGGATTTTAAGATGGCTTTATCAAGCGTGCCTAACATTGTTTCTTAATGAGACAATCAAGCACATCAGGCTGAAACTAATCCTTTGGGCACAAGTGTAGAGCTCCGTATTATGGAAGTAGATGGTAGTCATGCAGATCATACTCAAGACAATATGCACTTGTTTGGTCACCTTGAAGACCATGATGTAGCACTTTTGTTTGTCTATGCAGGCTTTGTTTTTATTACTATCCATACTGTTACTTTGCTTGTTGTTGCAACTGGCACCATTGCTTTTCATTGACTTCAAACTGCAACTGATCACTGTACATGTCAATAAACACTTTGAATCAATAAGCTCTCTTGTGCATACGCTTGCATTTACCACTGATCCATACCTCTATGATATGCAGTCAACTATTGTACATTTATATAGGCTTGTATTGTTGAAGCTTAGAGGCAGGTTGTTAATGGGCCAGTGCCATGATGCTCTTGCCCGCATTGCTTGCAACAGCCTTCATAGTCATCAAGAACTTTTTTCATAGTTAGTACTTTACCAGCAGAGGTAGTCATTCAATAATAACCCATTTCTATCTGTTGAGGTAACAAAACCTCAAACAATCTGGGCAATAATTGATGACTTGTGCTATGGCAAGCTTGCTTTTACACTTGTTCAGGTCAATCTTAATGCATCTGATGCTCTTGGTGGAGAGTGCAACCATGAGACAGACAAGTATGGCAAGTCCAAAGCATGCAACCAATTCAGTGATAGCAAGATCCAGAAGCATATGGCAATTGCATTTAATACCTCCCAACTACAGCAGTCAAACAATATGTTTTGAGATGTGGCATCCTATTCGAGGCTGGCAACTATGTGCAACAGCACCAAGTTTCAATAAGATATTGAATTGAATGCAAATGACATAGAGAAAAAGGACATTGAAACCAATGAGCTTAGTCTAGAACTTATGGGTGTAAACGACTAAAGACTATGAAGATGGCTGCTTCTTTAAAAATGGTGAATGCAATAATGGACAGTGAAGGGCATGCAGGGTGGGCAGGGTGCACTCAGTCAAGAATAGAAAACATTTTAAATTGCCCTGATTCTGGCATCTTGCTTTAAATAGTGTTTCAAACGTTGCTGTAATTTTTTGTTTCATACAGAAAAAGTACATGAATTCACAAAAAATGAAAACACTGATCAATCTCAATTTATTTTTAAGACTCCTTGTGAGTAAGAAACGTTTAAAAGAGCCTTGATTTTGGGTCAATGTTTTAAACACTGTTTTTAAACATTGGTTTTAAATGACTCCCACATATCCTACGCAGTATTACATATAATAAAGCAAAGCAAAATATTGGATTTAAACCAGCAATTTACATAAGCTCTACGAATTAAACATGCTTCCTTTGACGAGCCAAAGAGTTCTTGCTCGAGGTCTTCATGGAATTCAAAATATATCAGCATTCCGTCCTAATAATCGCTTGCCATTGCCATATGTAATGTCGAGTCATTTAGCTCAAAGACAATCTTCTTCGTCTTATGTATTCAACACTGGTTCATTTGAAGATCAATGGCCTATATCTGTTCAGAATACAGTGCTTAATGTATGCCCCCAGGTATCCGTAATATTTCCATGAAAATTGAAATTATGCAATATACGATGGTTATGATGCGTTAAATGCTCTTCTGCATCTAATTTAATTATCATTTTGTTTAAAATTTTTTTCTCACTTTTTTTATTTAAACTTCTAATTTGAGTATTATCTTCAGTTTTAGTTATCATTTTCAGCAGAGCGCAAATTATATTTAATTTAATCAGGTTATTGAGACTTATCGAACTATATATCTACTAGGACTCTCCAATGAGTTAATTCTTCTGTTTGAAGCAGTTTTTTAGTGCGAAATGAATATTTGTTGACTATATTCCTTTTATTTTAGGGAGAGAGAATGGTTGTTGAACGGTTAGGCAAGCTTCTAAAAATTGAAGATAGTGGTTGGTTTATAGCTATTCCAATGGTTGACAAGATTGCATATAGAGTCGATATGAGAGAGCGCACTATAGCCATTAGACCTCAAAGTGCTATCACCAAAGATAATGTCAGTGTTGAGGTAAGATATGCATTCTAGTATTAGTAAAATATTATTGTAGTCTTTTTATTTCAGTCAAAAAACTATAAACACTCGACTCTTATTTTATTTTCAATTTAAAAATTTAAACTTATTTTAAAACGACCAGTTAATTAATTTTATCTAATTTTTATGCCTTTTCAATGATGTAACTTTTCTGATAATATTTTTAAAAATTTAGTCTAGATGACGATTATCTGTGTAATTTAAAACTTCATCTGCTTGATTTTGATTCTAACATTGAATCGATATAATTGGTAGTTTACTCCATTATTCATTAGTAGATAAGCTTTAAAATATCTTGGCATTTAATTTATATTTTTCTATTAATTGCAAATTGTGAATGTTATTATTTTAATAAGCAATTACAGAAAATTTTTATAAAATTTTATATTGACGTATAATTATGAACTTCAATCTATAGAATTATCACCCATCTCTTATAATCTTCTCTCTCTGTTGTATCTACCTCTCTGGGCTCAATCACCAACTAATGAAAATTATATTTTAGTATGCAGTATCACACTGTACCTCTGTTATATCAATAATTACTATTATTGACATTAAAATTTAGTTTATAAATCCTTGGGATGTGGCTATTCATACATAAAGCCTGTTGACATTTTTCCTCTAAAAGAGAAATTGTTCAGAGAAAAGTATTTTTTCTGGCTTCCATTTTTTTGTTTATTTCACTTCGCAATTTGAAATTTCGAATATTTTAGGTTAGCGGGAATCTCTATGTACAGTTCACTGATCCGAAACGCGCAGCATATGGATCAACAAATCCACTTTATTCCGTCCGGCAGTTTGCTCAATCTAGTATGCGATCAGCTATTGGAGAATTAGAACTAGATGAAATACTGCATGCACGTACAATATTGAATAAAATGATTGGAGCTTCAGTTCAGGATGCAGCTGAAGCATGGGGAATTGAAGTAAAGAGGTGCGCTGTTTGCTCATTTTCATTATATGTATGTAGTTTCAGTGTTAGATATAAGACTCCATAAAATAATGATAATGAAATATTGTTAGTATATGCAATCAAGTTCGGATGTAGCTAATTCTTATTTAGCAAATGTTCACTCTTAATGAATAGACAAAAAGCCATGCTGTGTCAAGTTCAGATTTAGATTTTCGGATATAAAAAATTGATTCCATGGTCATATTCATTACATTCAAATTTAACTGCATACATGAAGTAATCTCTTATCTATTTCTATATCTGCAATGTGGGATGTCATAGGCATCTAAAAAAGTGTTAAAAATAGAAAAATTAGTTATGCTTGAAAACTCGTGTGAAGTGAAGATTAATGCGAAAGCTCATAATTTACAAGCAAAAAGGTCTGGACTATGTTAGTGATTTGCAACCTTATAATACATTCCATGCTTTCATTGAAATAAACTTTTCAATATATCCCTAGATCATCCGTTAATGTAGGGTTGACTTTTCATGCTACATTGCTACAAATTCGTGTATTTCGGACTGTCAGCTGAAAACATAAATGCTTTTCCTCTTTTTCTTAAATAGTAATTACCTTAACCATGCACTTATATATATATATATATTTTCTTTTTTGATTTCAAATATGCATGTTACGTTTTGTATAGATATGAAATTACAGAGATTACACCAGATACTCAAATAAGTGAAGCAATGGATAGGCAAGCTGCCGCAGAGCGTGTTCGTCGTGAACGTGTGTTGACTGCAGAGGGGGAGAAACGTGCAGCACAATTGCAATCTGAGGGGGTCAAAATCCAACTCATTAATGAATCAGAGGGACATTTGATAAAAGTACAAAATGAAGCCAAGGCATCTAAAGATAAAATAGGTGAATTTATTTAATCAAATTTATCTTACTAGAATCAAATATATACCCAGCCATTAATTATTGGTCGACAGATTCATGAAGCTCGATTTTTTCGATTGTTCTATTTTCCAATGTACGTACAATCCGATTTGTATGCATTGGTTTTCTCAGCTATCAAAAACTCTGTGGGGGGAGGGGTCTTATGAAGAAGTTGCATATATATATATATATGATAAATATGCTTTAAATCTTCTGTTTCAATTATATTCATTGTTAAACTGAACACCATTATTGTTTAACAGTATTTTTTTGATTTATTTTTGCAACTAGAGTTTTAATGACTTCACATATATCATGCTATATTTTTCTCATTTAAAGAGTATCTTTCTAAACATTTTAAATTACCACTATAAAGAAAAATGGCTAATAATTACAAAATTAATGAGTCGATGAAAATGCCTTTTGAAAAATTTTCTATTTTATGTGACAAATCAAGTTGATCAGGTGCTACATGTTCTTGGAGAAATAACTTCATTCTTATTATATATATATCTTTTAAAAACAGTTGAGCTTATGGAATTTTTGAATTAAACTTAATGCATTCTATATTTGATAATATCATCTTGAAATATTACTGGTGCAATCTAAGGTCTTATTGAAATTGGTCAAAGAAAACATGATGATAGTACAGAAAATTGAAAATTTCTACTCTAAAATATAGCAATAACTCAATTTGATATGAAAGATAATGAAATAATGCTGATCCATTATCTGCACGAGGAAGATTTTAGTCCAAAATGATCCTTGTTATTACTTTACATTCATTTTTGTTGGTGTAATGGATATGTGCTTTATATTCAATTTATTTATACTCTGCATAGAGTTTATATATATATTACAAAGAGTTCATTCATTTGTCCAAAACCAACGATGAATATCATGTCAACTCAAGTAGCCTCGTTGACATGACGTGTCATAGCTCGGCTCCAAATCTTTGTTGAATTTCTTAGAGTTGGAAGCTGAAGGTCAAGCTCGGGCTGTTTTAATGGCTGCTGAGGCACAGGCTAAAGCTATATCGTTAATTGCTGAAGCACTTGGAGGGGAGCGAGGTGAAGAAGCAGCTCAACTTGCAGTTGCCAGACAGGTTCAATCATATTCATATTTTGATCAATATTTTAAATTCAGTGTTAGTGCAGTAAACATCTGAGTGCAAAGATGAAGTTAATTTTGCTATTTATTTTTCGTTGCTTGGATACTAGACTGTTTGATGCTGATGCCGATGCATTGATTCATAGTATTATCGATTTTCAAGTTTTTATTCAGCGTGCAATAACTGGTGTAACTAGGAAATCGAAGTTTGAAAAAAGACATTTACTTATATGAATGGTTTCGTACCTGGATTAAACACTTTGTGGCTGGAGGATAAAAATCTATAGTGGTCATCGCTCGTTAAACTATAATCTATCTGATTAAGTGCTAATACGGTCGATTTGCCTTATTTTGATAATTTCGAATATTATATTCTACTATTTTTGTTGCTCTTTAATTTTCTCCTATGCCAGTATAATACTTGTAATATCGGTTGTTATAATGAATACATGACCACTAACTATTGAAGCTTTGGGCAAAAGTCCAACCCGTTTCTTTAGAATTTTTCTTTTTTTCCAAAACTCTACTAAATTTAATGCAATAAAATAAACTTAAAATATAAGAATTATGTAAATTCATATACAGTTGGACTGTGGATTACATTACGTACTATGCCTTTCTTATTTAGATTATTTGGTTTGTGTTCCATGGTAGAATCTAAGGGACATGGATGACTTTGTTGATTTTAAATTAGGTACTAATTGTCTTTTTTTTTTGTTAGTACATTGAGATGTATGGGGAGATGGGGAGCAAATCAAATACAATGCTTTTTAGCGATCGACCTGCGGATATAAGCCATTTACTTGCCCAGGCGGCTACTGTTCTAAATGCTACGCTAGGCAAACAAACACAAGATTATTCAAATAGAGCATTACCCGAACCTTCAAAATAAGAGATTCATTAATGCTTGATGCACTTTTTTGTTTTTGGTGTCTAATATTTTAATAGTCGATTGAAAAGATAGCTTCAATGAATATGAATTAATAAATACTCGAAATTAGTTCATAGAAACATTTTTGTTCGTTTAATATTGCTTTTGCTCAATTATGGGAGAGGGGCTCATGTTGAAGATACATATTCCATTTAATTGATTTTCGTACCTTTTGAGAGAAATTCTGTGGAGTTATTACTTTGCTTGTATGTGTTGAGCTAAAATTTGGGATTTTGTATACATATAATCCAGAAAAAAAAACAAATTCATGGATGAATCAGTAAAGCAGTTAGTGGAAATGTGCAAGTTCGGGCAATGAGCATTACCACCACCAATTTTTACGGTAGACATGTATTGATGCCGTATGTAATGTTAAAATGATATTTTTCTGCTCCAAATTAATTTTTCCGAGCTTATGTATAATATACTTGGTGCGTACAGCTTTAATTGCAATAAATTGAGGCCCGATGGCCCTAGGCAGAATCAGCAGGAATATTGGGCAAAAGAGCAGAATGAAAAAAGAGGTAAGAAAAAGTAACATGGTGAATTAATGTAAAGCATTTTGATTTCATCAACAGAAAGTTATTAAATAGCCTTTGAGATTTTCTGTCAACAGTTTCATTTGAAGATTTATGCATTGTCCAGAATTGTGTTCTGAAGGAATGGTAAAGTTTGAGAAAATAGTCCCAAATTCTTTTTCTCTTGTATAAGTATAGAAAAATTCAGCAAGTACTGTAGTATGATGCAAATTGAGAGATGAACCTTAGAGACCTACATGAGATTAAAGAAAGTCTCCAATAAGTCAAAATCTATTTTCAGCAGTTTTCATCAAATTAAACAACGGTAGCAGTTAAAATTAATTATATACTACCATGGAAGGTCTTTATAAGTAACTAAATTGGAATAAAAGTATGAGGGATAGCTTGTTACCATAGACCAGTTGAGGCTCAGCCAAGAGATGGCTCCTTTACAATTCTGAATTACCTTGCATTTTCTCACGTCAAGGAGTTATTTCTCTCCAAACCTGTGGTAGGTATCCCCCTTTTACATAAATTATGTGAGAAAAGGCAAGAAATCGAAGAAAAGGGGGTTCTTATTCCTTAATTTAGATGTGCATGGCAAATGAAAACAATTGATGGGGTATCTACTGATGATCTCACAATTCTATTCTGATCCTTTTTGCTATTAATATATCCTATGCATCTACAATGAATGATATTCTAAAATAATATTTCAAACATAATTTAGCACTTGTTTCCTCTATCTGGAGGCTTTTGGCATGATATGATTTTTTTTCTCATATCTCAGTTAACTTGAAGTAGCAAATTGTAGAATAATGCATATTCTGAGGTGAATTTTCAATGGAGATTCACAAAGTTTTTATTAGTTAAAAAAAATTAATCAGGAAATATCATTGGTTTATATTGAAAACTAGCTATTTTATTTATCCAATCAAATTGATCTCTCGGCATAGATCTTAGATTTACCCTACATATTGGCTGGACGAAAGTCGTTATCAAAAAATGTACATCTTAATGTCAACAACAAAAATTACATAATATGTTTATAAATAAGAGCTCAGCAGTGCTAAAAGTGTTTCATTTAGTGGCAGTCTGTATAGTTTTGAACTGCAATGCATCTTGCGGATTCATGACAGCTAGAGGCAGCTCAAGATGGACAAACGCTCTTCGGAGTCGTTCATATCATAGATATTATACTAGATCTTTAAATATGGTATTACTTCCTTTGGGATGTCCGTACGCCCAGGTGAACCCATAATTTCAAATTTTAGTGATGTGATAAGGATATCAATTATTATGCTGATTAATTTTCTCGTGCCAAATTTTATTGCTTTTAAGTTTCAAATTTTAATGTTTCTAAAAGCTTAAGATGTCGAATTATTTCATTACCCATTCGATGTCAGATCAATTTGCATCATGAAATAAATGAAAAAATCGTTATATTATCTAAGTCTTATGTGCTTTAAAAAAATTGTGCATGCTGGTTTCGGTTCTTTGTATATTAGGTTAAAATGAATTCGGCTTTCATTTTTTGTCAATAACATTGTTTCATGCAAATATATTGTTCACGAGTATTCATTAGTACGCGTAGAGGGCCATATTTGAATTCAGTCTTTTTGTTGAATTTCCTGATGTATAGCAATCCCAAAGATTACGTAAAAATGCAATGATTTTTCTCTGTAGCTTTCCTTTAAGCAGCATGCATCAAGTTCAGTTTCTGTACAATTCTTCTTTGACAATCAAATTCTTTTGGCACTAGAAATTTTCAGGCTAATTTTTTACCAAGTGAAGTCGAATAATTTACTTGACATGACAAATTAACTAATTTATCACTGCAATATGTAAGAAAATTGAAAGGCTGAGTATAAAATATTGCAATATTTGTTGAGAAAAATAAATTTTTTAATTTTTTAAGTAGAAATAATAGCTTTCAAGATTTCTAATCTATACATACTGTTACATTCTTATGTAACTCAACGTTATCCGTAAGTAGCATACAAATAAGTGTTACTGAGAGCATATTTAAAATATCAAAACAATTGTTTTATTTTAGCCATGTGATGAGCCAAACATGGTGCCAGATTATAAGCCGGTAGAGGGTTATCTAGGCACCTGTGCCCCTGGCTCCACCCCTGAAAATGCCCCTCTCTATGAACTAGATATGACTGTACAAATACCAGCTCCACATTTTCAAGTTGTTCCATTTCATAAGTAAGTGTTTATCAAAATTTCTTACATAAGATATTTTATGCCTTTTAGCTCAGTTTCGATTATCATCTTTCAAAATCAGTCATAATATTCTGAGGCAATATCGATGATTAGAAATATAGCCTATGACCTCAAATTGGAACATCATTGAATTACAAATTTATTTTTTTCATATGCACTTTATATCACATGGCGTTTACGAATAAAAATACCAGATTATCCTTGGATAAAATTGATTTAATTTCAGTAAAATTGACCTCGTATACACTTTTTAAGCCTTTTTCAGAGATTATATATAATAATTTGAAAGGTAACTGCTGGGAATCTTTATGCGTAATTTTTTAACAGTTTTTTCGAATTTTTTACGATGGTGTATGACCAATGAAAATAACTATTTATCTTTAATAGAACAGTTTAAAATCTAATTCATTATTTTAAATAAGGATAAAGTTGTCTCACAGTTCTTATTTTTGCACACCTTAACGCACATGATATTTTTAAATATGCATTGTTTCTTTCGAAAAGTTCATTTATCTAATACATGTAAGAATATATATTGAAATGTGTTTTGTTGATAATATTGAGGCCATCACTATCTGTAAACTTTTCATAAGCGTATGGCAAACTGGTCATCCGATGGCACTAGACATGGTTGATTTTATTGAGGAAGAAGGTTTATGGATGGATGAACAAGAAGAGCAAGAGGAGGCCATCAAAAGAGCAGCTAATAAGAGTATTATGGTACATATTTACACATGCTTTCATTTATCCTAGTATACATAACGAGGCAGTACCAGGATTTTATACTCTTTTTACTCGATATATGATGTTTTTGGGATGAATGTGGCATTTTTGGAGTATACTAGCTGTTATATATACATAATTGATTTTTATGAAATTGGCGTCTTTCACTATTGAACAGCCAGCCAAATTGGCATGCACTAAAGCTTTGCCGCTCGGCATATACCTGCATTTATCGGTTCAGAACCTTTTCGTGTATCGTGCAATTGTTACATATCGTTACTCTATTTGGCCGATACAGTAATAACCATGCTGTTTATTTTCGTAATTGAATTATATATTTTGGCAGGAACTATTCTGCATGAAAGATATTTCATGAAAGAATGAGCTGAACATATTTTTTATTTCGTACAGGTGTCTGTTGTTGAAGATTTTGTTGACGATACATTAGATGAAGCCGATGATTTCTTGGATGATGATATGCTTGAAGATGCTCTTGGAATATCGAGTCGCTAAAAAAGTTGCCCACTTGTGCTTTGAGTATCTTTGTAGTATTTCAATAAATATATATTTTTCCATACCAAATGAACAGTTTTGTTACTATTGGCTTTCTATCTAGTGATCCTATTAATTTTGTTACTGATTTAGTGCACAGTAATTGAATCTTCACGAAAAATATCTGCATAAAGTCTTTTTATTTAATGAAAATCATTGCAGTGGAAAATATGCACTGATGCAAGAGGCGTACAATACATAAAGTAAATGTTGGATAAGAAATATTGCAATTGGGTCCACAAGCTAATGCTCCAAAAATTGCATAATGCCTAACATGAGAAAGATAATCTAAGATAATGAAACATGGTGGCATTTCAAATCTTGCAATGTATTTTAAGAAATGTTTGAAAGAATTGCTTATTCATCATACTTTGCACAAATGCATAAATAAATTTATGCGTCAGATACAATGGAAAAATTTAATGATGCCATAGAATTTACGCATTATACATTTTTTATTAAATTCTTAGGTGTTTACTGATGTGCCGACCCAAATAAATATCTATTCTAGGCAACAATTAGCATGTGCTAACCGAAACTATAAATTTTGTGCGCATAACAGGTCTATGTTTGGTTCATGCATTTGAGGAAATTGTTACTGCAGCTGCGAAAGTCACATCAAAAGTTACTAATTTTTAGTGCAACATGTATACTGGTTTAATTTTTTATATTACAATTGACTCGAAACAGTGTGATGATATATTCCATGTATTTTACACTGATGAAACCTGTTTTTTGCACTGCATTATTCCATTTGCAAAATTCAGCCGTTGCAGTTGCATTCAATGTTAGCGAGTCCTGTTCAGTTTGTTGCCTATTTTTCGCTAAACTGGTCAATTAGAGTTCAAAACTTTTGATGATAGTGAATTGCAAACAGAAGCCACTGAATATAATGGAATTTGATCAGTATAGCAAATAAAGAATTAAATTTAAAAGAATTTAAACTTTCTTGCTATCAGTACCATAGTTTTTTTCCGTAATGTCCAAAATTGATATTTACCTATAAAGAATGAACATTTGAATTATCGCAAAAAAAACTTGTCCTCAGTAATATTGAACTAAAAAGTTTCTTATGTATCTACTGACAAAAATCATAACCTACAAAAATTTGGGTAGAAAAATATCATTAAATAGTTTTATTTTCAATCAATTTGAAGTACTCATAGTGCCAGAAGAAAAATGATAAGTATGAACAAAAAAATAAATTTTAGGATAAGAAAAAATGTGCATTTTTAACATAATGTATTATTTGCTTACCAGTACAAAGTTTTGCCTATAAAATATTACAAATAAAATCAAAAATAAAACTTTTTAAACAAAATATACGGACTACTATTCTGCAAAACAAAAGTTTTTATATTGAAATGGTGGAAAAAATAAACTGTTTTATGCTGCTATCATATTTTTCAAAAATCAATAAAAATCTCAATGCTGTTGGGATTTTTTATTGAAATTTATATAAAAGTATATAATTTCAAGTATGAATCGAATCATTTTCTTCAAAAACCAACTTTGAAATTATGTAGTGCCCTGTAGCATAGAGAGAGAAAAGCAGACTGCTATTTTTGTTTATTCTGATTATATTTGTTACACCAGATTAAGGTGAATTTGTCTTTTTCTTCAATCCAAAAAAAATTTGAAAATTTATGTTATCACAGATTTATCCATGGCATAGTAATATTTCTGTTGAATTTTATACCAAATTTAGTTTCTTTGGTTGTAGTAATTTGAAAATTTGTTTACTAATAAAATTTTAATTTTTTTAGTTTCATCAAATATAATGCATAAAATATATTTCTAAAAATGAGTGAACTTCGTGAACTTGTTTTTCATTATAAAGTAGATAGGTCATTAATGCACTTTTCATTTCATACTTAAATGTTATTTACTACTTACATGTACTTGTATTGCAGCCACAAAAATATTTGCTAGCATTAAGTATATCATACCAAGTTACTACTACTAATTAAATTATTCATCATATGCAATTTATTTTAAAATTTAATCTAGTGCTCTCTGACATAGTTCCAAAACTTGTTCTGGCAGTGAGCTATCAGTCCTACAATCTTCAGCCAGCAACTTTATTTTGTTCAAACTCAGAACCTACAAAGAAAGTTTAAATTCATCAAACAAACAGAGAAGTTAAAAGCAATACTTAGAGATAAGTTGTCACAATATATAGAAGTACACTCCATATTGCTTTCTCTATATATATACAAAAAGATCCTTCTGATATTTCCAACATTTCCAATGTTTCCACTTTATTTCAATGAAGTCACAAACCAAGTTCTGCCCATTTACATTTTATATGTTTCTACACTATTTTCCTGACTTTCCCTTGTTGCCATTTCAGTTGAACGTATGGGGTAATATCTCTAACTTATCTCTGCTTAACCCCATAATTCAATATCAAGCCAATCTGTGCTCAATATTTCATATTTACAAAAGCATCTCTCACTCTTCTCCTTACATGCCATATTCACCTCTACTGTGTAGAGTATCAATGATATTATTGGTGGAGTATCTCTCTTGTTATTGCTTGTATTAATATAGTTTATTTATCATAGCTCATTGTTGCCTGTGTATTTATTATTATTGTACTTGCTTTTGCACATTGCATTTCTTTTTTGTTTCCACATGAGTACTAGTCTCTAAGGCAAAATATTTAACATGCATCATGCGATGGAAAAAATTTAAGCCTTGTGCTCCTTATTTCCAACATGGTTTCTACAATATAACAAAAGTGTTGGGATGGAAGAAGAAAATAAAGTAATACAATATACTAGATATATATTTGTATGGATAATGTAGCTCAGTAAATGGGAAAAGCCCAGTATACAACAGGCAGCAAACAAATAGCAGAGCAAAAGAAGATTTAGTAAAAATATAATAGTTTACTAAACTTTAAGAGTAAAGAAAAACATAAGACTTAACAAATAAATATGTCCCAGCTAGCTACTGCATTATACCCTTTTGAAGTGCTTTTGAAACTGGCTTCCCGGTGAATCTTGATGAACTATTTACTCAATAAGTAAACCCGTAATTGTTCATTAGCAGGCTTGTGGTTATTCCAGAAATAATTGAAGCACCTCTTGAAATGAACTTTGGCAGAAGTATAGCGGAGTAATTAAAGGATAGACCAAATAAAGCGGAGCTATGGGATAGATGACATTTCTAGAACAATATCCAGTTAATTACTGGTAGAGTTTGAAGTATTGTGACAGAAGGTAAAGCAAGATTTGAGAATCTGACCATTGTTGAAGAGGTATTATGGCACAGAACATCCATAGGTAGAAAAGAAGTGAAGAAATTTCCACTGAACCATAAGGAATATGATATGTGGCACTATGTGAGGGTATAGAACAAATGAATTCTTTAAGGGATTATAACAAAGGTGTTGACATCAAGGATTGGTATTGATGTGCAATTGGGATAACAGGTGCAATGTAGTAAAGGAGGTAAAATTTGAGAAAAAGCAGGCAAAGCATAACATAAAAATAGGTAAACATAGTTGAGTAGTTATACCATAATAATTTATAGAGATAGCAGGATCGACAAATATCCTGATAGAGAGATTGTGAAACTAAAAAATTTGTCAGTGCTTGTGTACAAAGTCTTGTTTGTCTGTTTACTTACTGTTAATTTTAATTGTTGATAGTGTAAAAAAATCTACATAAAGAGTGAAAAAATATAGAAAATCAACCAGGTGTGAGATAAATGAAGATGATATTAGCATGATCATATTTATTTAATGCCTAGACAATAGAAATCAGTCCGTTTTATTCTCGAAAGACAATATAAACTTAGAAGCTAATATGAAAACAATACAAGACATGACTAAGTTGTCAATCATTACATTATGCAGAAGCCAAGTAATTATTTATTCTTAGTCACTTTGTAACATTTAAGCTGAATCAATGGTAGACAAAAACAAACACCTTCCTGGCATCTCATTGCTAGGTTGTGACAATGGGGTATTAACTACTGAAGCCAAAGAAAATGAAATTTATAATTAAAATTATTGTTAGAAATCATTGCATTGCTATAGTGCAATGTGCTGTAGAAATTTTTTGAACTTTAAATTTGAATTATACACTTTCACATCAAGTTACCAGTTTTGACTAATCTATGCAGACTTTCAGTCTTAAATTTTTGACAGTTGTTGAAAATAAACCAGGATTTAAGGTATTCTGCATCAAAAAATACAATATTAAATATAAGATATGAAACCAAATTTTGGAGCTTCCTCTGACACCAAAAATCACTGCCATTTTCAACTTACTAACAAATATTTGATGTAATACCCCTTTCTGTGTAGCTCATCAATCTTTTAAAGATTAAATGCAGCATTTGATATTTAAGGTGCTATCTGTTTGTTGTAATTTGGTTTGATGTGTATTTTAAGGATCTAGATTTATCCCGTGAGTAGGAATAGTATTCAGGGTAAAAGTAACACTTTTTATACCCAGTAGCGATAACCGGTAAATCCAGTACTTTGTTTTTAAAAAAATTTATTATTAAAAGATTTTGAATTTAAAAATGTTTTGAAGCAGCAAATTTATTAATATGAAACTTGCAATTATTAAATACAGAAATTTGCTTGTAAAATAATAAGCAAATGACAAAACTTACTTCTGCACACAACAAACTCTTTGCTTCCAGTTTTTTCACCTGAAAAAAATATTGAATGAGGGAATGTTAAAATTTGATACAATATTTAGCTGGCCTTTATTGTCTGAGACTTTAAATTGTAAGCAAAAAGATATATATATAAATTCATACATGTATTTTTAAAAATAATTTAGATGGTGTGAAAAATGTTTATGTTTTTCATTTGCCAAAATATTTATGTTTTTCATTTGCCAAAATGTTTAATGTGAATTAGATTAATAGTACGTACTTGCAATTATCATGACTGAGGTCAATTAAATACAGCAACTGAACAAATTTCTTTACATCAACTTTATAAAATGTAGTCTGAAGTGAATGCTGAATAGCTCATAAAAAATTTTTTGTATCAACACTCATGTGTTATTGCACAAGCAATTTTGCCAGCATTTTAAAAAGGAACTCAATATTGTATCCTTGGAAGATTTAAATTACATGAATAAGTTTTGGAAGTGCAAAAAAACTTCAAAAACAAGTTTTCATGCATACACTACGTACTTTTTATGCGACTTCAATAATAAAAGTTTAGCAGGCATCATTAGAACACTCTACATGGCAGCTAAACTAAAAAAAAGCACCTAATTTTAAGAAAAATTAACTAAATAAAATTATATATATATATATATATAGATTTTTTTGACATTTTACACTACATTTGATTTGCTGATATTTTCACTGTATGGTATGACAACATTGCTGCTCTATGGATAGAGTAATATAACCTTCACAGTCCCACCTCATGGCCCACTGCTCATTTTTTTCAACTTTTACAATATACAACATTGATGTCTTCCATTTAAGTTTTGTAAAATAATATATAAAAATTCAATGGCTGTAATCATTGTGAAATTTCGCAGACACTGCTTACCATGTTCACAACAAATCATTTAATAATGTGATTCAATAGAGGCAATTTTACTGTCGATTTTTTAATTTGCCACATGCTGAGTAGATTGACCTAATGCAATTCCTATATGATTGATAACATAACTGAAATTCAAAAGTTGCACCACTTGAGCAAGTATGGCTGGCTAGATACAGATATCAAGTCTATATTTTGAACAAAATGAATATTTAATTAATATAATCAGATTGAGCTGGTTTAAGGCAGACGCACATCTGTCTGAGCAATACTTTTATGACCATCTTCAATTTATTTGTCAATAAACATATAAAATGTGCCGAATCTTATCCTAAAACACATTAAGTCAATTTTATGAGAATCAGCTAATGGCAAAGTAAAGTTTTTGGAACATCTAGCTAAAGAGTTGCACAGAATTGTCACTGTCCTTTATTAGAAAATATTGGTAAAAATGCGTGCGTGAAAGGAATAGATTCTTTAGCTCGACAGTTGCATTTCCCCAATGTATGCATAGAGCGAAGTACTAAGTTAACTTATGAAATAAAAAAAATTGTCAATAAATGCTTGCAACACAAAAGAACATAAATACATTCGAAATATAACAGTACTGCTGGGTTTCATATAAGCACACGAATGCTCAGTATTTTCAGTTAATTTGGAATGTACGACTCGAAATGAATTCTACTTCTTCAGTGGATTTCGAGTGGAGGTCCACCTACGCTGAAGTTGCGCTTGTTGATTTTTGGTAGAATATTTACCCACTGTTGGGACCTAAAAAAGGAAATCAATAAGCAATAGATGTTGTAGCAGGATAGAATAGCACTAAAATGCACAAAAACCTTCAAAAAAAGCTAATTTATAGTAAAATGTTCTTCATAAGAAAATTAATTTGCAACTAATTTACCCTCTCCTATAACATTTTCATGCACACTTTTACTTATGTCAAAGAATTCAAGCGAAATAAAGAATGGTGATACATGTAATTTACATTACCGAAAAATTACAGTACAGAAAAAGATGGTGCGATATCGAAAAAAAAAATTTGATGAAATGAATCAATGGAAAGATAAGCTGGAATATGACAGCTAATAAAAATGCAACGAGTAAATGACTAAAAAGAGATATAACTAAAATATAGTTTTAGCAAAATGAAAAAAATCAAGAATCAATAGTGGTGTCACACTTCCAAAGCAAGAATTCAAGAATTATAAAAATTCTTCATATATGAATCAACAAAAATAAGTTTATATTTCGGAATATTTTATTAAATGTCATAAGTTAATACTTTGAAAAAAAACCTACCAAAGCACCGGCTCCTTCGTATGCTTTCTGCATTTGCATCTTTTGCTCGAGATAAGCTCTGCAGCTTGCAGGGAGTTCGGATTGATCTGCAATTGCTCTGGACAACCGTAGGCATTCTTTGACCGTAAGTTGACCAGCAGTGACTGGTAATCAATAAAAGTGTAATAATTAAAGCAAATGAAAGTAAGTAACAACTAAGAAAAATCGATAATCAATGTATAAAAACAATGGGCTAATCAAAAAGATACAAAATACACGCTTGGCTTCGAAAGCGCATATAAAACACAACAACCGTATCGTATGAGAAATGCCACAGATGTAAAATGAACACGGAATGAATTTTTTCTCTTGGCATAAACATCAATTTTTTTAAATAACTCATGCACGAGAAGAACTATTTTTCCCGATTAAGAAATTAATGAAACCAAAGCTAATGGATTAAGAATATACAAGTTTTATGAAAAAAATATTTATTAGCGTCAGCCAATTTTCTTTCTATATTAAAATGCATGCCTGAATCGTCTTGGCTTGAGTCCATTGTTTAATATATCACAGCAATAAAATGACGGCTACAAAAGACTGGAATAACGAGAATTTATTGATTATCACGGAGCTTCTTGAATTTTAGTGTTTTTCAAACCTGCAAGTCTAGCAGTGAAAATACTGATTTGTTTTTTAATTTAAAAATATTATTTAACCCTACAAGAGATAAAATCCATATAGTTTAGCGATAGGTTCTGAAAATAGGCGCATTTGTGACCAAGGCGCATTTAATATGCCTTAACAGATCCAAGATTTTTATAAAACGGAGAGAATTATCAACATGAGAAATACAGAACGAAACTTTAATTAATAACACGCCTCATGTTACAGAGAGACATTTTGCATGATATCAAAATATTTAATCATTGCAGACTTTAGCCCCACAAACATCAAGGATGAACCTGAGATCTTTAATGAAGATATGAACTGCTTGGATCAGTACAAGTTGAATTACAACCCAGTGTTCGAAATCGTTCGGCTCGATTTGCAAATTTCATTTATCAATTAAAATATAATTTACTTTCTCTTAGCAGTCATCAGGGCTTGTATCATTGGCATGGGGTTAAAAGCTGTAACTTGATATGCATATACTGATACTTATCAGTGGGTTCTTTGCCACCTTAGATTTGCCCTTGCTTGTGGGTGAAAGTCTGCAATAAAACTATACACCTTGCTGAGTATTGCTGAAAATGATCTCCTGATTTGTGATATAAGTGATAAACTATTGGCCTTTTTTGGCATGCATTACGCAAAGTAGTAGTAGATGTAATCTTACCTCAAATATTTCAATTATATTTAAATAAACTGAGCAGATTTATTACTGCGTACAAAGATAATTGTGAAAGAAATATAAATACTTTTTGGCAGAACTATCTGATACCTTATATGAGTAAAGACCAAAATTGAAATTTGATTTAGTCCTATCAGACTTGTTAAATCAGATTCAGATTGAGGAGTTGCAGAATAGATTATGGTCAAAGTCATCAGGAATAATTTATGATTCAAATAAAGTGCAATTTGTATAATAATTGATAAATCCTGTGCTTCAAAAATATAGAATACATGGCCATAAGTCCTGGCAACTATAACTAAAAAAAATGTTATCCATCATTTTCTAGTTCTTCTGTTTTTGTAGCCAAATAGTCTCAATTAAATTAAAAATTTTGGCACTTAGTAATTTTATTTTAAAATATGCAAACTTTTTAATATTTGTATTGGACCCATTTTGGATAGACAAATCATGTGCTGATCAAATTAAACCAAATTGTGCACTAGAATCAATGCAGATCTCTGGTATTTTAGAAAGAGCTATGTAATAATCAACACAAATCTGTGTTTTTTCAGTACTAACATTGTCAAAATCAAACCTGTAAATAGTAAAGTCACTTGAAAAAACAAAATTATTTATATATCATTATTGCTGCAGAAAATAGCATGGACTTCTGCATCAAGTAATATTTACACCTCATCAAAGTCAACGTAGTGAAATCCAACAACTTCTTTTAGGTACGAACATTAGTTTAGGTTGTTGTTCAGGCACTGAAGATATTTGTAAGTTTTGTCAAAAAAGAATAATGAAACCAAACAAAATGATGTTGCTAATGTTTACTTTGAACAAAATCATAATACATACATGATAAGTACTTTGAACTACAAAACTACCTGTAAGTACAAGGACACATAATTGATCATTAAACTAGAAATTAAACATCAATTTTAGCCATAATTTAGAATTGTCAGGATATCTGCCCTGTCCCAAGATACTAGTACCCCTGCAGCATCCCAATTATTGGGTTGATGGCTCAATTATACAAAATCAATTAGTAGCTCTAAGATCTTGGATTAAAATTTTGATGCTTCCAAATATTATCATACTTCATTATAAATTTACTAAAGAATCCTAACAAAAACGTACCTTTTATGTTCTTTTCAAAAAACTAAAGACAGACCAAACAAAAGCAAAAAACTTTTTAAATAATTTATTTGTCTTTTTGATCATGTCAAAAGTACATATGAATTGTTAACACATATGCCATTTAAATTGATGTCAACAGGCATCTTATCTTTACCAATCATCTGATGGCCACTGCACTTCATCGCCAAACAATTGAGATCACTTTCATATTTTATATTGCTACTTAGTACAGTACATATAATGGTCACCTTGAGCTGATTTTTGGATGATCATGACTTTACTTATAAGTTACATTTTAACAAACACTTTATTTTTACTTTTGCAATCCTACATTTGCTGCCAGTGTATTTTTTTTCTGGCTCTAGATACCTTTTTAACACCCAAGATAATGCACATTTTACAATTTCATTCTTACACTGTACATGCAAAGACCTCTTATAGTTATACTTCTGGTACTATATTAGTCTCAAATAAGTCAAAGATTAAAAAGAACAATAGTAGCAACTATGAGTCTCTTCTTCTCACATATAGGTCTTTGGGCACTGGCTACTTTTTTTTTGTCTAAAAAATGTTATAAACTGCATTATTTTTCATTACAAAACTTTTATGCAGTCAAAAGATACCTCCAACATCCCAATACAAATTACAACATACCAATGTGACTGCTGTTTCTATTTTAAGCACAAGGTTGCTTGTTTTTCATGCTGCCTAAAACTGACAAAAAATCTATGCCATTGAATTGAAGCCTGGATTCTTTTGGAGGAAAGTACCAGAGCTTTAAGTTAAGCCTCATTCTAATCCGTTAAATTCCACTGTATTGAAATGAACTTCAACACTATTTGTACAGAACCAAATCTTGCGTAGAGCATTTGGCACCATTAATTATACTGGTAGTGATACTGGCCTGTACATCTACATAAGCCAGATTTAGATGGTCTTATTATGATAGTTTTGTCACAATATAGGAGTACACTCCTTATCTATAATGCTACATACGAAAAAGATCCTTCCAACAGTTTCCGTCTTCAACGTCTACACCATTTTTCATTATTCCACAAAGTATTTTCTTGGTGTTTTCCAAACTGACATCTCCGACAAACGCCTGACGGAGTAACCCCATAATTCAATATCTGGCCAATCTGTGCAACATTTATTAACTATAAATATCTCTCACTCTTCTCTGTTTTCACCACAATTATCCTACTACTGTGCAGAGTATCATTGTCAGTGTCAGAGAAGCTTCCTTCCCGCACACATTAATGTATCATAACTATACTATTTTTCTTAGTTTGCTGTTATTGTTTTGTTTGCATATTGCTTTCCATTTCATTTCACAATTTTTTTATGTTGACAGCATTGTAGTTAAGATAGGTTTAAGTTGGTCATCTAGTGCAACAAAGGATTTGTTATGATTTTTAAATGTCCAGTACACTCAAGCATTAAACTTTTAATGACCTAGAATGGTTATCACAACTGATTCATCTGGTTCCATTGAAATTTAAACTCAACAGCATATTTGGAATCAAATTTTGGAAATACATTAGTATCTTGTAGAAAATCAAATTAAATTTACTTACCATACTAACATTTTTTGGAATTATGGAAGAGCATTTTTGACTAGTTATGTTGATGAAAATTTTGTAAGGAGATATATGCACACTAAGAGCAACTTGGGCATATTGTAACTCAAGATTTGGTTAGCGGCTCATGTAAACTGTGGTTGAATTACTTGTTCCTTTATGAAATCAAAAGTTACACTTTAAAGCCCTGCTTGTGCAACTATTTTCCTGCATTATTTACCTCATGATTGTGATTCTAGCCCACAAGTATTGATTAAATCTTGAGAAAAGAATGCATGTAGTATCAAAAAGTATCACTTTGTTTAAAACTATCAAAATAATTTTTAGCTATGCATCATCCATGCTTGAAGACTTAAGAAATGGTTTATCTTTTTGTTTAAATGTGTGTAAACCAACCTTGAAGGTTGCAGCTTAGACATTTGCTACTTATCAAAACTTCAACATTTCATTTGCTTACAACAATTATAGCAGAACACAAATTGCTGAAAAATGGAATTTAATAACCATTTATAATTTATAACTATTTAGAAGTTTTAGAGCTAGTAAACAGTTCCATTACTTTGTATGAAGATGGATCTTTTTTAAAGTGCCTTGCCAAAACTTAACTAACCATTGACACAAAGAAGACATGTCTCATTTTTTCCAGCAGCATGTTCTATGAAAATTTCACTGTCAAGCATGTAACTATTTCAGAATAGCCAACCCATATCATAAGTACAATTAAGCATAGCCAGCACAAAATAATTTTGTTGACAATATTTCTATCATGACTTTAAATAGGGCTGCAAGTACTATTGTCAGGATATTTGCCGGTCCTGCTATCTCTTTAAATTGCTGCAGCATAACTGCTCGACTATGTTTGTAAATGTTCATCTATATTTGCTTATATTTCGCCCGCACCTTTTCTATGATTTTCGCCCTTTCTACCTATTTGCGCCTTTTATCCTAATTGCACCTTTATTGCCAAACCCTTTATGTCTACACCTTTTTCACAATCCTTTATGAACTCATTTGTTCTATACCTCTACAATTTGCCATGTGTCATATTTCTTATGGTTCTGTGGAAACTTCTTCACTCATTT
>JAULBW010000279.1:0-31391 GCA_032358265.1 Vaucheria bursata | reverse complement strand
AACAATATCATAATTCATGAACTGTCGCTATTATCCGTATCCTCCATAAGTAATGGTGCATAGCGGTTCCTAACATAGGTTGCATAAAGACTATAATTTCTACCAATGGAAGGAGTGCAAGAATGTGAAATTTGAATGCAGGTTTCCTAGGATAATATGATCAGGTCCACTCATTTCAGGAATATATCAGTATGAACTTTGTACAACAAAAAACTCGTAAAATTAGAGAGTAGAATGAAACCTTTGGTATCGTACTTTTTTTTGGTAAAGAAGGCAGTTGATACCCTCAAAACCAGCAGCAATGAGTAGACCCTTTCCTGTTGCTTAAGCTTAGAAGCAGCACCTACTTAATCATTGCAAAACTGAATTTTATAATGTAGTGTAATGATATGGAACACATAGCAATATGACTGTTCATTAGATTGGTTAATGCAACATAAAGCATGATTGACTAAAATAATTTGTACTCTATCCTTTTGGTTAGTGGTGTTTAAGCAAACAACTAATGCTGTATAAACAACAGTTACATCTTTCAAAAATATGAAAAAAACAGTCAAGAGCTAAAATTGGCATTAAAAAATTTATATGTGCAGTATCATCAGAGCAACTGGTTTACTGTAGTTAGTGTAAGACAATTTTTACTTGCAAAAACAGTAATATGAAAGAATTAAAAAAAATGTACATTAGCCATTTTTTGATACAAATTTAGCAACTCATTACCCATACAGACATGGTAGTAATGAAGAATAGATGCTGCATTCAATTTGATCAAGATATTTGATTATTAGAACTATGAGCTACAAAGTAGTAACTGTTTAAAGCCATAATTAATATTTAATCTTGGTAAATCATCAAACTTGAACTCATTAGAGCCAACTAACTTTAGGCGCAAGTACCAATCAAATTTCTTGCATCTTTAATGTATGCTGATAGGTAGCTTCCTTCATGCCTCAACTCAACAATCTTTTCACTATCAAAACTTTTTTAATTTGATCCTGCTAATTATACTATCATACCTAACACACTATAATTTTATATATTCAGTAGAAATACTTGCAAAGAAAATACACTGTTTGGAAGTATTGAAAATAAAACTCAAATAAGTGGTACTAACGTTTTAGAGAAACCTGAAAATTCACTCTTTTACCAGTTCAAAAAAATTGCTGTACAAGAAAGCCCAATCAGATCTTCTGAAGCCTTTTCCGTTAGTGTACTATAAGTTGTCACTTTTTTGCTTTACAACTGAATATGAGGTTTTATGGCATAACACATTGGTATTTTAACCAGTTTCTTGGATACATTTTATGCCGTCAAGTTTGACCAGTGCTAACTCTGTCTATATGCCTATGTAATTACCACGGATGATAACCATTCATTATGAGCGTACACTTTGAAAGTTTTATTTTAATGAGCAATAAATTAACAAAATTTAATCTACCATTACATCAACTTTGAATCATTGAATGATTCATACTTATCCATTAATTTCTGTATCATATATTGCTTTGATGCTGAACGATAGTTACCTGGATTGTTCTGCAAGGAATTATCTTAATTTATTGCAATATTTTTAATGCAAAAAAAATTAAATGAGTTATTGGAAAAACTAAAATCACATTTGGAAGTAAAACAGCGCAGCCAACTTTTTTTAGGAAAATAAAGAATGGAGACTGTGTTGCAGTTGATGCAAATTTTGAAGTATTTGCCTGTAAAATACCTAGAAGTAAAAAGTCTAGAAAGAACCAGCTCAAGGACTCGTATAGCTAGCAATTTACTCACTTGAATGTGGCTGTAGTAATCATTCGACGGAAATTTTCAACTTATTACAACTGAAAATTTGATGATATATCAGCGGACACAGCTAACAGTTTTTATATTGCCTACAGTCTATTCGTTTGGTGCATAGAAAGTAACTTGACAAGATATTTCAATTTACATATTTAAGGTTTTTTGTAGTGGCCATGTAATAAATTGAATGTTTAGCTAGAAAAATAAAAATATCCAAATTGTAAAAATTTATTTTTTTCTTGCTTTTTATTATTTTCTTTTAAAGTCCAGCATTTCATGCATAATTTTTTATAATACTTAATGCTGGCTGCAAATGACTTTTTCTAGAAAAAAGTATATATTTAAATACATCAGTGTAGAAAAACTGCATGGGGGACTTTTTCATGCTAACATTTAAAAAAATAATGAATAGTTCAACATGAAAATTTATGTAAAAATTGGAAATTAAGAGACATATATTCAATTTTATGCCAGACAGTTCGATGCAAAAAAAACTGCGTTAATAAAGACAGTCAGGATATGCAACAAAAAATATTGACCTAAAATTATTATATCTTCTAATGGATAGAAACCAAATTAAATTTTAACTACAAAATTGAAGCTACACTATATATAAATGTATACTTCATTCTTAATTCCAGACAAACTTTATAAAGAGGCGTTCGAATGAGAATAAACATCGTCGTATAAATATAAAAAGTTTTATATACTTTTTTCCACAAATTTCCAATGTTCTAATACATATCATCCTCAAAACTATGCAATCAATTGGATCAATGCGCTTGCTTTGAAATGCGATGCACATCGATGTGGTCGAAACCTGGCAAGTCAGATAGAATTGGATCGACATTATAGTCCAAAATATTATCTGGAAACATGACCTGACTTGCTTGTGATCCGTCCATCATTCGTAACGGGTTATTTGGCAACGCACATGATCTTAAGATATTATGACCATATTGACAGCCCTAAAAACATAAAAATAGCATAGCATAAGAAGCCATTGGTGCACATCTATCTCTGCATAAATTAAAAGATTAAATTATGATATTTTGAAACAAGCAGATGAGAGTAGTATTTTTCGCTTAGCCTAAAAATCAATGTACATGCACGATTAAAAGTTTAGTTCGAGGTAAATGCCAAAAATTGAATGTAAAAAATAAGTAAATCAAATATTTGACTTCCAGCAGGCAAATAATATCGAGCACAAAAAAATGAACTCTTCGTTTTGGAACGATTTCTATTGAGATTAAATGCCTTGAAGAAGAGTTATTTATAAAAAGCAAGGGCTCATTTTCATGATATCCTTGAAATGCCGTAATGTCAAATGGTACAGTTTATGACATTTATGAAAGTTACTTGAAAATCTCTGCTGCTATTTTGATCAGCAATTGGCAGAAAGCAATGTTTTACACTACAAATTTCATTACATGAACAAAGAGTACAATTTTAAAGCAAAATATAGAGAGGATCAATTTAAATGCCCAAGAACTCGGTAATTTAATCTCGTAAAGAGGGGGGAGAGTAGTTAAAAGATGCTATTTTACAGAGCGTCAAGATTTTCAAGATTTTTAGTAATAAACTGATTTCACCTGTTGTTTGAAGTAGATTTCGAAATATACTTCAAAGAGATATGAATACATATATATATATATATATATATAGGTACCTGTCGAACACCATTAAATATTTGCTCTCGTCTTCTCTCCAATCTGCTTATTTCAGATTCTCCAATAGGCAATGATAAGGGTAGTAAATATGGCCCATCATCTCCCTCCTAGCTTTCCAACATATTCAAGATAAATAAAAAATTAGATTATTTTTAAAGAATTCAGAGAAGAAACATGAAAAAATTTTCCACGCACAAGGATTCCTGAGCAACTCATATAAAATTTATAAATACTCTGAAGTTAATTTCATGAGGGCAGTAATACAAGTTTAGGCATCCAGATTTTGCTCATGCAACTATCTTCCTCCGAATATAAAGCATATCAAATATTAAGTTCTGTTCAGGAATAGCTGCTCAATGAAATTTAGTTGTTTTTAGAATGAACTTCATACGAGTAGAAAGCACAAAATAGTTATCTTAATAAGATTTGAAATCTTGCTCAGAGGGTAACATATTCTACAAAATAGATTGAAACAAAGGTTTTGTAGCAGTAGCCTAAATAAAAAAATAATCACGCTTTGTCCGGACCGAAAAGTTATCAATTTATTGTATCTTTAACTTGCAGTTCAGCATCCAGTGTATTAAAGAAAAGAAGAAAAATGCTTCTAAAATTCACAGAATATTTAAAATGCACTAAATATAAAGTTGATGCACTCATGTACATAAGCTTTGTGTTGGTCAAATTATTCAAAGTATCCAACTCGCAGAATATACTTTGCTCAATTCCATAAACAGAATAGATCTTTAAATACTTATATGAATAATATCAAGTTCTTGGTGCAAACAGTGCTAAAAGTCACAAGTCATGCACATATTACTCGAAGGGGCTCTGCAGTAAATTTTGGAACTAGTGTCATTTAATTTAACAATACTTAAACATGATAGCATACCGTTGCCAAGGCAGCTGAGTTCAAATTTAATATATCCTGTGCATACACAATTTTATGTCCTCCAATTTTCATGTATGTGTACATATTCGGCATATCGTGTTTCCTGAAAGCAACATAACAGTTTATATATAAATAACCGCAAATTGCTCTAAAAAGCAAACTCAAAAGTTTTCTATAATATATATATATATATATATATGTATATGTTCTGAGTGTGCACACACGCCTGCATTTACAGGCATAGTTTTTTTTACAAAAATGCATATTGCACAATTCCATTTCACCAAGATTCGATACAGAGTATACTAAAAATTGAGTGTATGCAAAAAATCTATCATTATCATGGTACGCAAATAGCTTAATAGCCATAAAACTAACTTTAAAAATGTCTGAAAAATCGCAGCATAAATTGCTACTCAGAAATGCATTATTGAGCCAAACTTACCCCCCCTCCCCTTCTTCCACCATGTCCCCTAAAAAAATTTCGAAATAGTTGGAGGTTCGCTAAAGTTCACTTAAACTTGAAGCTACTAAAATGTAACGAATCACAGTAAAGAGAATAAAAAATCATTTTACCGTGTGAAATATCGTCTTGCTATCATTCTTTCAGGCAGTTTGGGCTTTCCAATAATACTACACCCATCAGGTCTTGATCGCAGCACAATAACATGCCTAACATTATATAAACAAAAAATAAATAAATACCACTATACAATCTTTTAATACTACCCTTCAAAAAACGATTTAAAAAGTTTTACCAATAAAAGAATAATAATAATAAGATGCCATAAAGATACAGTGAAACCTCTTAAGTTGGACACCTTGTATCTCTGGAAACCTTGGTAAGTTGGGCAGCTGCCAAGACGATCAATTTTCTCTTGGATTGTTTTTGTCCCTTGTATATATAGGCACTTTCTTAAATTTGAATGCTAAGTACCTGATGATGAAATGTCCATCTTGGGAGGTTTCACTGTATCAGTTAGTATGGTCTTTTCCAATATAAACATGGATATTTGACCCCATACAGGCATAATATATTGACTATTACATATGTACGACTCTTATAGTCATGAATTGACTCTAAATTTCATCTAAAATGCTTTCGAGCGGCGTAATAAATTGTAGAACTTTTTGTAGCGATACTGAAGAAATCATTTTCAAATATAACAGATTAGAGTTTCGAGATACAACGAAATTGTATACATAGTAAAACATACTGCTTCCGTATAAAAAAAGGCAAATATAAAAATCAAGAGACATTGACTCACGTACAGCCATCCTTTAGCGCAGCTCTGTATGGGATAGGCTCATACAATTGACTATCAACCAGTGGCTCATTTACTTTGGGTAACCTTACCTACACAAATCCACAAAATTACAATAAAAATCATAAAAAACTTAGTAGTAATATCCTTTATTAAAACTCATTTTTGATTATTATGTTTATGGGAATATGCTTACCATTGGTCCAGTGATTCCTGGCAGCAACATGCTTGCTCGCATACAAGCAGTTAAACCCTCTAGAGTGTCAAAATGGCCTCCAGCAGAACTATATCCAGATTGAAACGCATCATCAACATAGGTACACATATTTTAAGGCAACATGCCCATATATTCAAATAAAAAGCACACTCATGCGCCCAGAAATATGTCGCCATTTATAAGCATGTAGATAATAAGAAAATTGACCAAGATATATGCATATCATCTTTATATTTTGGCAACTCTTTTCGAAATGCTTGACATATTCAAAATAGTTGCCGGTCAATGGTCCTCAAAAATATTTTTTAAGAATGAAATAAGTAGACTTATGTATGCACGTATACATATATATAAGTGAGCTCAATAACAAAGTTTAAAAACCGATGAATTGTTCTAAATCTTTATAAATATATGCAAATATAATCGACTGAAACCATAAAGGCAATACACATATATAAGAGTAACTTCAATAGTCCCAAATCGAAATTATTCTTTTCTGCAAGTAATTATTATTCTTTTAATCTTTCATAATACAATATCTCATTTCTCTCTTTCTGTGCCATTTAAAACTAAAAAATTGAGTAAAATTAGAAAGTAACATATCATTGTTAATTATGCAATTTTTAATCAGAACATGCTAATAGAATAACTATGCCACTGAAAATAAGAATTTAAAACAATATATATGTCAGAAATAAAAGAGGATTTGATAAGGCAAGTGTAAACTAATGATCTTTTCACTAAAAATGAGTTTGTTCATTGTAACAGAAGTAGATTTCAGAATAATTTCTGAAGATCTAAAATAATGTATTGGCCTATTTTACCCATTCACCGACAACCAATATTAATCACCTGAGCACAATACTAGACTGTGATACCACACCACTAGCAACAATATTCATCGGTTGAAGGCGCTGTTTGCTCCAAAACAAATTCCAGTCTAGAGGTCTTAATTTTCCCACCACATCGCCAAGAAGATAATCCAGCTTTTTATATGAATACAAAAATTATAAATTAATTATCGAAAATGCAACACAAATGCCAATAAGGAGAGAGTATAAAAAGTTAGTTACATAAATAATGAAAGTTTAAAATAGGCCATTAAATTAATAAAACCATTTTTGATCCACCAGAATGCATTACATACCTTTGCCTTTTCAGCAAAAGGAACTCATTATGAGCCAAAAAGTCACCAAGTAATATTTCTGTTCATTTTTTAATCATTTCTGGAATATTAATAAATTTACAATCTAATATACAGAACCTTCCCAGTCTTCACGGAATCTCATGGTAAATGGAAATATCAATAAATCATTGATGTATTGGAGAAGCGATTATCAAAATGAATAGATTTAAAACGATTTATAGAATACCATTTGAATGATATTTCCATGCTACATGAAAATCCAGTGCGATTTGGAAAATCACAAATTCTACAATAATGCTACAGCATTTACAAATTATCAACAATTAAATTTCCAACCTTTAAAACAGGAGCTCCTAACTTATCCATAATCAGATCTTTAAAGCCTGCTCTACGGGTTAGCGGGGTAGCCAAAAGCCCCATCCCCATTGCCCTAGCTAGGTATCTAGTGTCAATAAAATCTCTACCTGCCCCTGTTAGGGTATCATAATACACACTGCAGCCTAATCGAGGCATGCCTTCCTGCCCAGCAATAGCATATGCGCCAACCTAAATATCAACAGGAAAATCAAAAACTGATGCACGTAACAAAATATTTTGCTACTAATTTTCATGTATTCATTATGCAAACTCTGCTGAAAATATCATGAAAAGTATTCAACTTTACAAAATCTTAAAGATAAGTTTGCATCTTGAATAAGGAAAGGATGAAAAAGTCATATAAGAATACCTGAATATAGAAAAAAGATGTATGTCTGTTAGAAAAAAATTCTTTTAAATATGGTATACAAGATAATATTGATTAATACTTCATAGGTTCTAGGATGATTGCCAGGCAAACTATAACTAGATAAATTTATAGACCGTTTGGCAGTGGAAACTATATAACTTAACTAATTTGTAAATCCTTTAAAAATTCACAATACAGGCTAGCTATTTTATCATGCTAATGATAGTTTTCCATGGTTTTCAGCTGTGATAATTAGCAGTAAAATATTTTATTCTGTAAGATACAAATATTTTCAACTATGTCAAACCCAAAACAGATTTTATCCTTTACAGTGATGCATATATAATCAACATGAAAGAATGTATATTTGGAATTTTACCATTTCATAAATATGTCACGTTAAAATTTGAATATAAAATTATGAATCACGTTTCAGGTGAAACTAGATAAAGCTGGCTAAAGTTTCAAGAATCTCCAAGTGCGTCCCTTGATTAACACTGTTAATGTGGCTTTTGAGAGCACCCAATTGATTGAAACTGAACAATTATGTTTACATTCCAATATTACGTTTATTGCTCAAAAGTAATCATCGACTCTTGTTTACGAAAAACTATGTTAATCGAATTTTTACCCGTATATTCTGACAGGAAATATAGTGTGAGAATTCCTACATTTCACTTACCAAGCTTCCTGCACTACTCCCATAAACTGCATCGACACTATCCATCAAGCCTAGACCCATTAATGAAGCAACCATGCCTGCACTTACACAGCCCCTCATTCCTCCCCCCTCAATAGCCAATCCGACCTATATCATAGTCAAATAATATTTAATTTTCATTTGGAATTGCATTGAGGAACAAAGTCTTGGACACCAAGGAATAAAATTCACTCGAATAGCACAGATATAATCTTTATCTATTGAGGAAAATAATATAAGGAATTGAAAATGTATACTTTCTATTTACATTGTTACTATCAGCACCCCAAACGCTGGACATGTCACTTTTTTTCTGAAAAAATTCCTTTTTTCCAAAAATTGTGATTGATCATTTAACCAGATTTTAATTCTATATATATGCAAATGAAGCTGAAATTTGTTTGCTCAAATAAAATATGCCAGAATGCTAATTATTTTCATGTACATAATACAAATCTGAAATGATCGATTTCTTGAATTTAATAAAGTGATGATATTATTAAGCCAGGATACCTAGATGTTTTTTTAGATGTATTGTTTCAAGATTAAAACTTTGGTTTGATAGAATGTCAGTATGGAAAAATTCCCCCAAGAAAGTGTCTTTTTACCAGGATGACAAACGTACTGTTGAATGCCCTGAAGTAGCAACAAAAAATCGTTTACATCACACTCATGGGCATTCTAATTTTTCGAAATATATTTCGACAGAATCTAATGGTAAGTGATAAATGACTTTAGATTAAATTGGAGCATAAAACATCATAAATGCAAAAAACATACCTTAAAACCATCCGTTCGCTGACCAGGTTTGGTTCTTTCAAGAGCTCTCTTTTGTAAGACTGATAAAACAGGGTGAATATTGCTTTCGGATCTCTCAACCAATTGCGAGTACGAATTGCCCCTGACGTCCAAGTCGAAATGCGATGTTCCCGATTGAAGCAATGAGATCATATCAGCATGTGTTTCTACTTTAATTTTATCATTATTTTTGCGATTTTTGCCGCTTGACATACTGCAAAACCTACCATTTTGTTCCATATCAGATTTTTCGGCAGTCATTACGGCCATGCTTAAGTTCTTAGAAATTTGCTTTGCATTAAAAGAATTAAAACATGGTCGATATGGTCGATCACTTCTGAATTTGACCAATGTTTTCGATATAGCACATGACCTTCGAAAGAGCTGCCGTTGCAGCATGGCTTCGAAGTGTAGGCATTCGAGATAAAACAGTAAGATAAATAGATTTACAGAGGACGAGAATGAAAAATTCCTTCTCCTGCTCTGGAATTCCATCCACACCAATTTTTTTGATACTGTTGTAATATTCAGCTGTTAACCTCACCATTTTCGCTTGGATCTTACGTTTCAGAGAGCTTGCTTAAATGGTGATCTGTCATAAAAATGACCAATCAGAGGGAATATATATACTGTCGATATATGTTGGTATGGTCGATAAAATAATACCGACGCAGAACAACGATATAACTGATCTAATTTCCATGACACCATTTCAAGTTAAAGTAACGTCTACAGTATCCTCGGAATTATGTCTCAAACGAATCGTCACAATTTCGGAAATATACAAAAAACTATTCTTCAAGTAGATGACGTACAATTAAACTTACCATCTGTTTGAAACCAAATTATGGAGTCATAGATATGTGTACCTGCTTTCAAAAAATGGTAATCAAACTGAGATCAACGAGGTAATCTAAAACTATGGTTAACGGCAAAGTACAGGCCGCGTACAAAGCGGAATAACGGAAAAACCGAAAGTACAAAATTCTATGTACGTACGACATTAAGCTGGCCGTTTATTATTGGCATTGCCAAAAATAAATCTCAGCACATTACTAATTTTCTATTTTTCCATACAAATAATATTAGACGAATACAACGCAATAATCATTACAAATATGGCGCAACTACTTTTAATAATAACCAGGTAGAGTGATCAAATAAAATATTTTTGTCTTCTTCATGAAAACAGAGTCCAATCGTAAACATTTATTGGCTTAAAATTCACTTTAAAGTGATCAAGCCTTGTATCTTAGTCTTGGCCAATCATGACCACACCGATTAAAAAACTTAGCCGGCATTTAATATAAGGATAGCACTTGCTGAAAAATTGATGGTCAGGGTTTTAAATGTGACCTTTCGCTTTCAGATAAAGAGGCATCTGCATGTACAGTCTAACAGCACAAAATTTGAAGAAGTGCAGAACATCTCGTATATAAAAAGATAAAACAGCGGATATGCACAAAAATTTTATTATCTATGCTTTTATTGCTCTCAAGTCTCAAAAAGCAGCATCACAAAAACTGGCAGCTTACAACAAATGCAAAGTGATAAAGCTTGATTTCATTTCTAAAAATTTCACCTACTTTGTTTAGCAGACCTCTAACTCATGCTGTATTCAGATGGCCATGAAGCATTTTAATTTAAGAGCAATATTTTCCAGCTACAATTTCCTACTTTAGGAAAACATGTTACAAAATTACAGTAATTAAGGAAAGCATGTATCTTGCAAATAAGTATACTCTGTTCCTGTGCAGAGGTTATTCAAGAAAAGAAATCAGTGCAGGTAACTAATTATTGAAGCTCTTGGACAGCTGACATTTTTTTTTAAGCTTGCATTGTACAAGTACGATGAGGTTGAAAAAGTTTCAAATATCTTCAGACTATATTTGCATTTAAAAAAATAAGAATACCCTCATAATTATATTTAATAGACACAAAGCATGTATATGGTGAGCACTGCGTAATGTGTCAGAACACTTTTAAATCAGCAGAATTACTAGGTTATAATGATGTTTGCATTTAAGTTAGAAATATATTTACTAGTACTGAAATCTTGTTTGAATTTGAATCATCTCTTAGATGTGAGTGTAACAGCCTTTTACAGCTTGCTGCAGTGATGTGTGCAAAGCTTTTTCCGACTATATATTTTTTTATGAAATTACAATAAATTTTTGAAGAAAGAAATGAAAACTTGGAAGTGCTAAAAAAAATAGACAGTTGTTTTGATTTTTTTTGCAAAAATTCACTTTCATCATTATCTTAGATTAGGCCCATCAAGATGATGTACATTTTTAATGGCAATGTCAGCAAGTCTAAGTGTAAAATCTTAACTTTGCTTACTTCACAATTAAAAATTGCCTTGAATGACTTTTTTTATTCATTAGTTTTGAATGCATGAAGCAATTAGTTTTATGGTACCAAAGGATTCTTGAAGCAGAATATTGTTGGTTACAATTATAGCTTTTACTTTAAATTTGTAGGCAGTTTCGACACTCACTATTGCATCATTTTCAAATCAAAAAAAGTTTTACTGAATATACACTTGAATTTTTTTTGCTGATCCACAATATAATATTTGCAGAGTCAGGATACCAATGCAACCCCACAATTTTGTCCCAAACAAAAGGTCAAAGTTTTGGAAATGTAGATTAATGACTACTTTTTTTAAATAAATTCATGCAAAGTTTAGTCTGATATTTTGTCTGAGACAAATTTCCGAAGTCAAGGTAGAGGCACTATTTTGTAGAGACATTTTATTTTTTCAAACTGAGTATCAGATCATAAACAAAGGTGAACCCGCAAGTATGGTCATAAGTAAAGTTATATTTTTTATTTTTATAGCACTTTTCAGTGTTCAAAACTGATTTTCACATTATTTTTGTAGCTTGAACCATTAATAAAATTTTTACTATTATCTAAAGCAGATGGCTGTGATTAATGGAATAGCAATAAAGTTTTAAACTCTTCAAAAAAATTCTTTTTTTTCTGTGAAAGCTATATAGTAGTTTGTTCCGCTTTAGTACATTTTACAGATAGAATTATAAACTCTCTCAGTGAAGAAACAGAAAGCCCATTTAAAATTTTTTATGACAACATTTTTTACTGAAACCTTCAAAGTGATTTACTCTATTGAATCCTTATGCACAGCATCTCCCATCAAGTCCTGATTTTGTCAGCTCTAGATTGTATACATAGTGTTTTTTACCAATCAGAGCACATAAATTTTAACTTAGCCTTTTCTTGACAACGTTCTTTTCATGAACTTTTATTCTCAAATGAGTTAACACAAATGTATGCCACAAAAATAAATTTCATCGAGTACAGATTTAATCACATTTTCAAATATATTTAATATGAATTCATGGTATCAACTTATGCCAATGCAGACTCCAAGAATTGCATAAATTTAGCCACTAGAAAAGAGTTTGCTGGTCTTAAACTACTTCGATATGTATGGAATTCCGACATGTCCATAATACGTGGAGATGAGAACAACTAGTCAATAACAATGGAAAATATTTCAGCCAAGTATAAACATTGAAGCAGTTAATATGTAACAAATCAATCATGTAAAAATTGTACAACAGAATAAGCACAGAATCTTGTACCAATAAATGTATCATTAAGCAAACTTATATAATACAGAGAGATTGCCGCTGCAAAGGATGAAAGCGAATGAATGAGCAATATGCCATTGTATGAAATAAGCTCAGAGAGAAAACGAGTGAACCATCAAGTATTCTACCAAATTATGAGCATGGAAGAGGCACGAGGACAAACACTCCTTTAATACGACTAATTATCCTGGACTATCTCAAATTCATCTATAGAATGTATGTTCAGAAAGAATCAGTATATAATAAAACAAGACTTGCTAGAAAGAGCTACTCTTGTAAAAAAATTTGCTATGCTAGAATTCTGCCATGGAGCATTTAATAAGAGTCTCAACTAAACACGGAACCACATTCAGACACAATTACTGATGTTCCATCTCTCTCATCAAACTCGCCTCTGTGATTTTTTGAGTCTACACTATAATCCGAAAAAGGCCTCACCCAACCAAATCCTTGAAGCAAATCTTTGTGTAAAAGTGAAAAATTTATATTAACACCATTTATTGTATCATCATCATCTCCCCAGTGAGGAGTCTGATTTAAATATCGAGTTCCGAAATTGGAAACAAGGTTATCATCCGTCCCATCAGGTTTATGAGGAGGTTCAGCTCTCTTATCATATACTGCTGACCAGTCCACATCACTGAAAAAAGGGTGCATAGCTAGAGCATCCCAACCCGGTAAATCGACACACCTATCAATAACTGGTTCGTACCTAACTTCACAGGTAATACCTAACCGACGGACAGGCTGCCTTTCAAGTAGAGCATTAACTAGGTGCCAAGAACAGTCATCAATATGGCGAGGTCGCGTATACTGGCCTTTAAGAATTCGTATAGCTGTCATTCCACTGTCCGCTCTAGACAGCGAGGTATTTTTGGTAGGGGCCCAAAAAGGGCTTCGACCAGCAAATAATTCATATAAAAAGCATCCTAACTGCCAGAAGTCAATGCTGAAACCATAGCCGGATGGATCAGTCTCGATCATTTCTGGAGCTAGATAGGAGCGAGTGCCACATATAGTAAAGGTACGTCCAGAGGAGGGAAGTACCTTACTCAGACCAACGTCAGCTAGGCAGAGATTACCAAATTCGTCCACTAAAACATTTTCCTGATATTAGAAACAATTTAAAAATAAGCTACATATATTTTACAATATCTTACTGTGAAAGTGAAAACTAGTTACATATACAGGCAAATGGTACACGGGAAAAGTCAAAAGACTGTCTTACCGGTTTGAGATCCCGGTACAAAATATTATGCTTGTGGAGATGCCGAAGCGCCAGAACAACTTGGGACACATAGAAGCGTGCGGCGTCCAGGTCCATCTTAATTCCCAGTCGTCGAACGTGTTCAAAGAGATCAGCGCCTCGCTTGAAATCAAATCCGTAATATATGTAATTCCCATGACGGAAACTGCACTGTAATGTAATAACGAATGGGTGGGAAGGAAGAGATGCAAGCAATATTCTCTCAGTAAGGGCGCCTTTAAGTGCACTATCCGGGCTTAGCTTTATTTCTTTAAGAGCTAAGAGGCCGTCCTTGCCCCAGCAGGTTCGTTTTTGAGCTAAAACAACTTTACCAAAATGACCAGCACCAATCGTAGCTATAAGGCGTAATCCTAGAGGCCCATACTCAACACGAGCGGCGTTGAGTTCGATTAACCAACGACTCCTCACTTCTTCGCATTCAGAAGCGAAATACAACGTTTTTCCGTTGTTTGTTAACTGAATTTTGAAAGGATAAAAATTTTCTTGGTTCCTTTCCTCAACAGCCACCGCAGCAGTTGCACCAACAACGTCATAGATCTTAATGTACTCATTTTCGCCTTTAAAGAACTTTGAGCTTGGAGTTTGATTTTTATATATTATGATGGTTGTGCCTCGCAGCGCTACGCGTTCAGGAATAGCCCGCCAAATCGATACGAGCTTCCTTTTCCGCAGAAGATGACCGTCAATCGAAGGGATAGTACTCGAGAGTACGTTACTCATCTGTGGCACCGGTTTCTGAAACCAGCCGCTCGTTGAAAAGGATGCGCGAGATGCCAAAGTAGTTTTACCATCATTACGTCTAGGTGCCATGCTTCAAAAGCAATCACTTTGTTTCAGTTATGGAATAATGAGTATATTGTACTTCTATCTAAGCTAGAAAGATTCCACAATATGATGTATTACTAATATCAATACACGTGAATATGACCTCCACCGCTAACGGTAGGGAGTACGTAACTGAAACGTCACTTCAGAAATTCGTTTTCGTAAGTTAACTGATACAGGCTGTCCGGACGTTTCGCATCGGGGATATCTATTCGAACATTTGATATTGCAAGCTGACACTACTTGTAAAAGTAGTCGAGGTTTCCCTTATCACAGCAATGATAAAATCATTAGACGTACTGGACTTTTCAAGTTCCTATTGAATTGAGAATATGACATACTTTCAAGTAAATTCTCAGATGGAACTATTGAATCGATCGAACATTACAAATATTTCGGTTTGTTCGATTAATATGTTATTTACCATTCGCTCAATTCTCTGACACATTAGATATTAATGGAGTGCATTAAAAAATAGCTGTTGTCCCCAATATATGCAAGCAATAGTCTACGATTTTAATAGTATATGATTCATTTCACAGCACTGCAGCGAGAAGTAGAATTCACTGGTGAAAAAACAGCTCAATTATATCAGATTATGTTTCACATGACTTAATCTGATGAGTTATCCTAGTAAATCTTCTGACCCAATTTATTCTGATTCAGGACTAATTATGAATCTATTCAGATTTGGTTGCACTTGGCAATTTCTCACAAGCTGTTTGTATATAATACGCATGTGCATTTGCATAATCCATGCAATATATATATATATATATATATATTTGGATAAGCCAATTAGCTAAGTCAGTTTTAAAATTGTAAGTAAATTGTAGATTGCTAATTCTACTTTACTAGTGAAAACTATTGTAAATGTAGCAGACAAGGTGGTAACAAGAAGGGCACAACAACTATAAAAGCATGGTAACATTACACAAATACAATTTGCATTGCTGAGAGTGAATAAGAAGCACACTCAGCAACACAACAAACAAAGTCTTGACACCAATCCATCTGGAGAGTCACAAAATGATGCAGCTAAATAATGGAATAGCTCTTAAAAGAGTAATTCCCTTAAGAACTAATTTGTTTACAATAAATTAGTTTCTAACAGAAACACATAATTAATATTGTGCATTCTACTTTTAACACTTACTCTCTGATTCTATTCCTTTTACTCTTTTCTTTGCTTCAGTATTTAATTATTAGTCTGAATTTCCACCTTTGTCCTAGTTTCAGTTTCTTACAAAAATCTTCAGCAAATATTTCTGTTATCTTTACAAACTTCTCAATCTGGCTGAGCTGGTGTTAGAAACATAAAATACAACCAAGCACAAGAAACTGTGACAGAAATGTGTATATTTACCATGCACTAATTGTGTTGATAGAAGTACTTTTGCTATTAACTTAGCAATTTCCAGTTTTAGTTTTCCTTGGATATTATTTTCAAGTTGTGCAATGGTTTCTCAGTAACTTTTCTTTACCTTTTTTCTGTCTTAGTGGCCTTCTTTTGTTGCGCTCTCCTACCTCTGTGGCTTTCTTCTGTTGCTCTCTCCTGTCTCAGTGGCCTTCCTTTGTTGCTCTCTCCTGTCTCAGTGGCCTTCCTTTGTTGCTCTCTCTTGTCTTAGTGGCTTTCCTTTGTCAATCTCTCTGCTCCTTTGTGATCTCTCTTTACTGCAGTTCTTGCTCTTATTCTTTACAACATTTCTGTACCTTCAGCATGTTCTCTTTATTTTTGGCACAAGATAAAAGTCGGGAGCCTAAAGGAAATGTTTAGAACTGTAATCATTTTATTCATGATTTTGAAACTCCTTGTGTATCTGGATTGGAGTCCGCAGCTAGGGGGGCATCTGTTAGGAATTAATTCCCTTGGGGATTAATTCTATTTTTATAGCTGCGGTCAGTTTTCATTTATGACGTTCCAAGTAAATTGACTGCACAGATGCCAGTAGAGTTATATATTTTGCTGTAGCAATGAAGTTAGCTCACTTCTATCAACACAATTAGTGCATGATAAATGTACATATTTCTGTCACAATTTCCTGTGTTCTGTTGTGTTTTGTTTTTAATAGCTGGCTAAACTTTTTATTTTTCAAACTTTGATAACCTTCAGTCATTTTCTTTCTTATGCCAAGTAGTATTCAGCTACTTTGCTTAAGTATTACTGGGGGCAGTGCAATACTGTTGCTATTTAAAGGAGCTCTTATACTACTCATGCTTGCTTACTTTCTTTGCTTGCTTATTAATTTATATATTTTATAAATTGCTTTTTTGTATTGTGCTGTTATGTTATGTTGCATTTATGTGTACTGTTTGTTTTCCCTTTTTTATTTGACATCATTAGCTTGTGCAATGGTCAAAAGTCTTAGTAGTCTCCACCGTACAAAAATTTTAAAGTTAAGAATGAGTTACTAATGAAGATAGAGAAAACTTCTGATATATCATTGAACCTATGAACAAAAATTAAATGAAGTAAATTGATGATTAGTGAAAAAAAGATGAATGCAGTAAATGAAATTAATAAATTTAGAGATAATTTTTGATTGGATCACAATAAACTGAACTTAAAATATATCTCTATTAGAATATGGTAACCTAATTTGGACTGCAGTTTATTAAACATTTATTTAGAGCAACCTAAGATCTGTGGAATTCATATTTGCTCATGCTCTTCTAATTTGATTTTAAAGTATGAAAAGTTTGATAAAACTTCTAGAACATTTTAGCAAATACCATACTGTTTAGACATAATTTATAGTTTTATTTGTAAGTCTTGTACAAAATTATATTTTTCAACAAAACTACCAATATACCAAAAAACGTTTGAGATAACTTCTGGTCCATAATGAAAGGACTTAAAATCATAGCACAATTTACTTGTTACAGTAAAGGATAGTAAATTTTATGGTTAGACTTTTTAAAGTAACAGCTTTTTGTAAAGATAACTGCATATAAATATTTGAACAAATTCCAAATAAATGACAAAATACCAAAAGTACACAAGAGAAATATAGAAAATGGTGTTTTTGACATTTCTTTCTGTGGACATAAGGACTAGACTATCTTTGACATTCTTTTTTTCAGCATTTTTGTATACTTTTTTATAAAATTTATTGATGTGTAAATCTTGGTTAGAAACCAGATTTCTTTTAGGCAGGACAAGGTAAAAAAAATGCACCTGGGCTAGAACTTAAATTGTTACTAAAATTATTTTTTATCATATGTTTTTTGGCATATGCAACATGAATGATATTTTTCAAAAATGTGCCTTCAGAAGTTTTAATGCTATTTTCCTGGAAGCTACACAGCTGAAAGTCCAACTTACAGAGAAAAGTCACTTCTTGTCATGAATGCATTAAGCAAAAGGAAGCAAGTCAAATGATAACCAGTTTATGGATATATTCGCAATTGCAATTGTGTTGCTGGAAGTAAATATACTTTACAGCAACACACAAATCATAATCGTAATCTATTGCCATAACCCGTCATCATAGCCCATTACTGCTGTCAGATATATTGAATATTTACTTGCCTTGAAACTTCTATAGAATTTTGTAGCTATAATGTGAAGTTTAAGCTCTAAAGAGTTAATTTCTAATACTTCTTTCTTCCTTGGAGATTTTGTGTTTCTTGACTGCATTGGTGTTGGGATTTATTTGCTCAAGGATCTGATTTTCCCTTTTTAGCACTTTGAAGTGGTACCATGCATCTATCATTTCTCCATACAGTTTGACACTTCTTGTTGAGTAATCAGCATGCACTTTCTAAGTGTTTGCTTTGAGTAAGCCTATGAAACTTTGACAATTTCATATTTATTAATTGTATCCAATTCACTTTTTTCTAGTTATTATATTGTAGTGTACATATATATACATATATATTTAACCAAACAGCATCCCAATATATTACATCTGTGATCTCCAAGCTTTTTTGTCACGATTTAGCAACAAATGAACAATTAATATATCGAACGATATTCATTGCACATTTTTATGGAAATCATAAGTTTTACATAGGTTAAGATCCCATTGGGCACCTCCAGTAAGATGTTTACATTGTCCACATGATCATGGCTTAAATAAAAGGTCACAGTAAGTTATCGAAATTTGCACGAAAAACTAATCTTTTCGAACAAATATGCGAAAAAATATAGCAAGACTTTCGGTTTCGGAGAAAACTAGGGTTCAGTTAGAAAAGCATAGATTGATCGAATTTGAATTGAACCGTTGAATAATTAACACTATGGCTCGATCAAAATATACGCGACTTAACTCACTAAAAAGTTACCTGCTTTCGATTACCTTGAATATTTGGCAGTGATAGTTAGAATTATCTTTTGCGGTTGATATGGCTGCGTTGAAACCAAGAGTGAATGATGCGACTGATAGTCACTTGAAGCATTTGATCATCGACTCAGGAGCAATTATAAAAGGCTTAGCAGCTGGTTTCGCGAAAAGTGCGGATGAGTTTTGGACTGTACCTGCTGTCATTTCCGAAATTCGAGACAAGAAAGCTCGACATTTGCTGGAGACTCTCCCTTTTGAGTTAAAAATTCGAGAACCAAATGAAAAATCATTATCATTTTCAATATCATTTGCACGTGAAACGGGAGACTTACGATCATTGTCCAATGTCGACCTTTCTGTCATTGCACTCACTGTCGAACTCGAGCAACAAGAAAATGGAATGGTAAATATAAATCGAAAAGTGAAGGATAAGTTATTGAAAAAGGTTTTGTCAGGTGGCAGGAATAAAAGCGATGTAGGAGCAATATCAGCAAGTGCTACAATATTAGAACGTTGCTCAACAGAATCTGAGAGTATTGCGAAAGTTGAGCATAAATGCGTTGAGATGAAGGACATTGATATCAATAATGATGGCAACAGTTCCAGTACAAATCGTCAAAAACTTACTAAAATTCCGGAATCAAATATGGTTAATGGTGCTTCGGATTCTTCAATAAATGATGTGCACGAGGAGCAGTCACGTTGTTCCTCGCAATTCGATGATGCAGATTCAAGTGAGAATAGTAGCACTGATGAACATGAGCGCCACGTTTCATTTTCTCTACCTGACGAAAAATTAAAGGGTAATAAAATGGATGAAACCATGGATTTTGTTAATGATGACGTAAACTTTCCTACTCTGGATTCATCTTCAATGAGCAATTTGAAGTTCAAACTTTGTACTGAAAATCCAGTTGCTTGCACGACCTGGTCTGCCACAGTCCTAGCCCAAAGAGATAAACCGCTACGTCATTTAAAACGTGTTCAACATGAAACTGCTAACAAACATACCATCTCGTCCTTGATACCAGAAACCATTAATGAAACTCAATCTATTGATGAATCTCTGGGGCATGTTGATACTTCTATGAGTAAAATTTTAAATGATGTTCCTATCACTGGAACGGCATCAGACTCGGAAGATGATGGGATAGGTTGGATGTCGCTTGAAAATTTCTCAGATTTAAAACGGAATGGAGTACCACTACCCACATTTAGAGATATGCCAGTGCAAGATTCAAAGCCATCAGAAAAGTGTAGAAAAATGATGAAGCAGCAAAATCTATGTAAGTCTGGGTGTGCCACTACAGATTTTTCCATGCAAAATGTTCTTCTTCAAATGGGCCTCCCTTTGATAAGCGTTGACGGAATGGCGATTCGTAATATTCGTAACTGGATATTGAGGTGTGCCGCCTGTTTCAAAACTACCACAGATATGGAACGCCTCTTTTGTCCTGTTTGCGGAAACAGCACATTGAATAAAATATCTTGTAGTATTCAGGCAGACACGGGGGAGCTGCGTATTCACTTCAGTAAAAAGTGGAAACCTGTTATTCGTGGTACAAAGTTTTCTCTTCCAAAACCTGGAAAAGGAGACCGATTTCAAGGAGACTTGCTGCTAAGGGAAGACCAACTTCTGACTGGTATTTGGGCACAGAAGTCTAGAAGAAAGGTCAGTAACTCAGGGTGTATGTTTGGTGAACATATTGAGGATAGCATGGGCATCAAATTTAATAAGAAAACTGCTGACATTATAGTAGGCTACGGTCGCAAAAATCCTAATTGTCAGCGAGGTAGAGAGAGACGTGGAAAAAAAGCTGCTAGTAATAATAAGCACTGATATTTAGATGAATTAATCTACCATATATCTTTAATTTTGATGAATTACCCTTTATTCACATATCTTAAATTCTATGAATGAATTTGCCAATTTTACTCTCCTATTCAAATCTCTAAAAACTAGAGAATGCATTCTAATTTTGTAATCAATGCGATCTAGACTTTTTGGGTGAAATTCATGTATTATCGCTTTTTTAAAAGTTTTGTCATGAGTAAAAAAGAATTTGTTTCAAAGGAATTTAAAATTTTTTTAGATATTAAGTTAATTGGCCTCAAAAGTAAGACCAGTGATACGCTTCGTAGAGCCAATGAATGTCCGTGAAAGTGTGCTGCCATGTGAAGTCTATTCGAAATATGAAGAATACAACAATACATCGGCGTGTCATTTGAGCAAAAATCTCTCATATGTCCTCTTTTCAAACTAAAAAAAATTATTTTGAGATTTTTTAAAATTGTTGGTAATTGGGATATTATTCATTTATGCTAAAAATGGATTTACTTAGACCAAACTTGTAGACCATTAAATTATTATAATTCAAAGTTACGAATCAATTGATTCACACGGTAGTACTGCAGAGGTGTACTGCAAATATCTTCATGTAGCTATCGCTGAGTACTTAGCTTGTTGATGATATCAGCACATTACTGCCTGTGTTTTTGAACTAAAATTGATTGAGAACGAGCTTTCTCCCCCGCAGGTGCTCTTCAGTAGATATAAGGATACATTTTTGAAGTATGACAGATTTATCTTAGCGTTTATACACATTCTTGAGCCAGCTTATATCAATGTGTTCATGGGAAAGAATTAATTTTTTTTAAAAAAGCGCTTTGAAATCAATGGTATCTTAGCCTATATCATTTACATCAACTGAAGCACAAATATAGCACACCTCTTATATATATATATAAGTACTGAAATATGTCAAGTGTTTACTTTACATATGCATAAAATATTTCAATGAGCACAACTAATAAATATAATGTACAAATGATTAAATTTATCTACAGTAGCATTAGATGTTACTTTCAAGAGTGAAAGGATATTTTCAACACTACCATGGCCAGTTCAAGTAAAAAATATACGAACAAATATTTTGGAAAAAAATAATGTGCACTTGCAGCTATTGCTGCATTGAAGCAATTTAACTGCATTTTCCTCCATACTATATTGGCTTATTTTTTTGTACACCTAGCCTTATGATGAAGACTTTCATAGATATGTTACATTAAATTCTTGGCTTTAAATTATTTGGCCAAGTTGTCCCTTTTTGTGGCTCAGTCTAGCTCTTAACTGAGCCAATAATTTGCAGGCTATGGATAAGACCGGCCTAAATGCTCTTAATCAAAAACCTTGATAAATCTTAACACTGGTCCAGAATAGTTTATGACTTAATCAACTTTTAAAACTTATGTTTTTCTCAAAACTGGATCTTCTATTGATGCAGCAAAAATGTTTTGGATGGATAGATTGATAGACACTTTAATTTTTGTCCATATCCTTACCAAACAAATAACTTATGGTAATGGAACCTGTGTCACAATATAGGAGCACACTCCTTATTTCTAATCCTACATATAAAAAAGATCCTTCCTAAGATATCCACATCTTTAACGTCTAAACCATCTTTCATTATTCCATAAAGTATTTTCTTGATGTTTCCCAAACCGGCATCTCTGACAAACGCCTGACAGAGTAATCCCATAATTCAATATCTGGCCAATCTGTGCTTGACATTTATGAATTATAAACATTTCTCACTCTTGTTTTCACCACAATTAGCCTGCTACTGTGCAGAGTATTGTTGTTAGTTTCAGAGAAGCTTCCTTCCTGCTCACACACATTAGTACACTATAACTATACTATTTTACTTAGTTTACTGTTATTGTCTTGTTTGTTTGTGTGTTGCTTTCCTTTTCTTCACAACCTGTTCATGGATACAAATTTATAGCAAAATGAAATAAACTCTGTCACAATCTGTTTCTGCTCATTGAACACATGACCTATTTTGTTACCATGTTATGCGTCATGTTTTTGTTAGCACAATATTAAAAAATTTTTGCTCTGAAACATTCTCACTCTCAGTTTTCTTGACTCAACCCAATGTTTTAATCCTACCTCCCACATATACTAGTCCGCTTTAGTATATTCTCAGTTTTTAAAGTAGCATTGTAGTACTAGTTATTTTTTGCTTGAGTAATTGCCTGTTGTCAACTAAACTTGAAATAAAGAACATGAAAAAATATAAAATTTTCTAGTATTCCATTATTAAGTCAAGACCTTTAGTCAGACATCAATATAGACAAAAACTTGGATTATCTTAACAACAAAATTTGTATACTCCCCTCCCCATCAAGAGAAATTTTCTATTTCAACAACTTTTTTTCACCAGGCATATAATTAAATGTACTATTAAATTTTACCCATTAAAAAAAGTTTAAAAAATGTATTTACCATCTTTGCTAATCAAAATGCAAATGAAACTATAAATTGCTCATCATCCTGTTAAGATTACTGCTTTTAAAGAAGTCTATACTTGTTTATTTTTTATTACTTTAAGTGGCTACTAGCTAAGCTAGCATTTGAATTGTAATCAATTTTTGTCACTTTTGCTATGTTGTAAGTGATTGGAAGTGAATCTTCCAATCATGCAGGTCAAACTTCTCAAGTTCTTGTATACCTGCAGCAAATATATAAAAATAACCATATCTTCTGTCATATTCTGCACTTCTTATTTATGTACTATTGTGTCATATGCTAGTTCTTACAATCAGATAAAGGGTTCTTACAGTTGATCAAAAGATTAATTTTTTCAATTTTGCCATATCTTTCCTTACACAGTATTGACAGATTTTAAAAGTAAGAGCTTTCAGTACACTAACTTGAATTATGGTAGAGCCATAACAGTTAACTTAGGAAATAATGTAATTTAATGAACTTGAAAAAAAATATTGCAACAATTCAGTCTTAAAGTTATATTTTGTTCTTCATGATCCAAATTAAATTTTCATGTTTGCAAGATAGTTTTCCACTTTGAACAAAAAAATTGTTGATTCAATAGCAAAATGATTATCTTATAATTATGTAAAGTTGTATTAAAGACTATTGATTTTTCAGTTTTATGTTTCATACCTATTTATATTCCTTTCATATAGTGTATAAACAAAATTCTATAGAAAATATCAGATGCTTTAAATAATTTTCAACTGTAGAAAAAATTTTTATATTTTAGTCTTTCTTGAATGAACATGGTTGTACCAGCTATTTTACCAATTCAAATGGTAATTGGCAGCACTTATGTCAGGATACTTACCAGTCCTGCTATCTCTTTAAACTGTTACAGCATAACTGCTTGACAATGCTCACTCATCTTTGTCTATGTTCACTTATATTTTGCCTACATCTCTTCTCACACTTTCTCCCCTTTTACCTAATTGAACCTTTTATCCTAATTGTATCTTAAATGCTAAACCCTTTATGTCAACACCTTTGCTACAATCTATTATGGACTCCTATGTTCTACACCTCTACAATTTGTTATGTGCCATCTTTCTCATGGTTAATTGAAAACTTTCTGGATTATTTTCTTCAACCAGTTCAACCGACAAAAGAATCATTCTCTTTTTATCATACTCCCTCAAAACTCTTCTTTACCATCTTCTATTATACTTCAAACTCCGCTTCAACTGACTGGATATTATTCCAGAGTTTTCATCAAAGTTATGATTCTGCTTGAATTGGCCCTATTATCAATTACTCCACTTTACTTCTCTTTATTTCTGCCAAAGACTATTTCTTAGAATTCTTTAAACAGCTCTAGAATTGTCATAAGCTTACCAGTAGAAATTACAGCATTTATATATGGAGCAAAAGATGCAGTGAGATTCAGCAAGATTCACTGGAGAGCCAATTTCAAGGGCACTTCAATAGAGTATACCGTAGGAGCTAATGGGGACACGTTTATTTGTTCAGTCTTGTATTTATGTTTACTCTTCATCAGTTTAATAAAACTGTTATATTTTATTAAATCTTTTCTTTGATTTGCTGTTTTCCTGCCCTCTGCCGTACATCAGACTTTATCCCCTTAATTTATCTACATTATCCAACACAGGTATAAGTACTATATCATGCTACTATAACTTCTTCCATCAATAACTTAAGTAAAACAGGCTATGCATGAATCCAGTTGAGAAAAGACTCGAAATTCGAATTTGAACCTGCAGGACTTCAAATCAAATTTGTTATATTTTAATAGATGAATCCTGGATGCAAACTTAGATTTGTGAGAACTTTATTCAGAACAAACGGTTCCTCATTTCAATATTTCCATTTTTTTTCCTATGAATCTTGCAATCTGATCTGGATTTGAACTATTTCTTCACTTGATTACTTTGCAATTTTTTTGGCCATTTTTTTTCTACTTTTTGTATTTTTTCTAATTTTTTATTATTTTCTATTTGGATTGAATCGGGATCTGAAAAGAACAATTCCTATATTCGGATTCAGACTCGTAAATTTTTTTACTCTGATCGCAAGACAAAATAGAGTGCACCCAAATTTTGTGAACACTCACGGTTTTAATTTTGAACCGTTTATTTTTAGCAACAAATCTTGGATTCAAATAGGGAAAAAAATGTTTAATATATGCATCAAAAATAATTAGGAACTGTTCCTGATTCGCTTTAGTTTGAGTAGGTTTCAATAGGCTGCCAGCGATTGTAATTTCACCTGAAAACTATATTGCCACTTCATATCACAGTTACTCTATCACTGTTTCGAAATTTTCTTGAAGCAATGGATGATTTTCAAGATGATAATGTCTTTAAATCCGTAATTGATTCTTCAGATCCATTTGCACCATCTATGCGTGAGGAATCAAACTCTTTCACTAATCCGTTACCACAGGCTCAGAAATCAATTGACGGCAACTATTCATCGTCATTTTATCAACAACACGAAATAATGAATGAATCTGAAATTCAGTCACAATCGATGTTCTACTCTGCATACGATTCTATTGATTCGATGTTTCCAAAAGAGCATGGAAACTCTAAGGTGGGAAATAATTCATTTTTCACTGATCCTTGCCCTATTGCAACTCCAGACTTCGTCCCGAGATCTGAATACACCAGACAGACTACTTCGCAGATGATAGACCTGCATCGAATTCCGGCACAAACATCGGATAATTTAGTCGGAGGTATCGATTGATCTTCATGTACTATAAATGATCTTATTTGCATATATGTAAATATGATATTTTTATTTCGATAACCTTTAAGCCATGCATAAAAGTTTCACCTAATTTTCCTTAACCTCTGCTCTCTTTTTTATAAATTTGTATAGGTGAATTTGTGAAGCCCAATAATAATCTAGACGTATGCTTAGCTTTCTAATTGTATCGAACTATGTCTGAGATTTCATAATTATAATGATAGTATATCTGGCAATCGAAGCAGAACAGAATATTATTTAAAGCTTAATTGTATCAGTTTTTTTTCCTGCCGATGATGACATTGAGTTTCAACTAGGTGCTTTATCCGATTATGCTGATTTGTACATCTATGTGTGGCAGGATATAAACCCCTTTCTCGCATGCACAAGTTTGATTACCAATCTTTCACAAAACCTACTTACTGCGATCGTTGTAAGAAATTACTGATCGGCATGTCGAACCAAGGATTAAAGTGCATCCAATGTCAAATGACTGTGCACCCCAACTGTCAACATGCACTGGTCTCAGAAGATCAAACATGTGCAAATTCAAGTTTAGGAGTAGGAAAACCGCTAAGATTTGCTGAATCTAGAAGTAAGGATCCAATCGATTCGGATTGGCACAAGCAAATGATTCTCGAGAATCAATTGCGCGTTCCAGATTATTCTGCTTTTGCCTGTATGGTTTGCAGTTTACGTTTTACTTTGGTTAGAAGACGGCATCACTGTCGCAGATGCGGAGCATGTATATGCAGTGACTGTAGTGCCATTAAAGTACGTGCATGCATGAAACACACTAGTTTATTCATGTAGATTGCAGAGCAAAGTATGGCAAAATTCTAAATCCCACCACAAATAATGTGGTGTACAATCAAGCTAATACAATGCAAAATATTCTGTTCATTATATTTGATTAACCTTTTTAAAACAATGATAAATTTCAAGTCATGGTCGATCAGTAATTTTTCTGACCCCCAATGTCCAATAAGTTGTGCAGTAGACTTAATATGTACTGAATTCGTTGATAATGCTTTAACGAAGAAGTCATATTGGGCCATTCAGTATCTAACTTTTGGATACAATGAATAAATGCAGTGGTCCCAAAAATTTGCTTTATCCAAGGTTTATGTCTATTTGGTATTTAATATCCTGGCTTTAATAATATTTCCATAATTGATAATGATATTGTCTGACTTTTATTTTATGGCCGATGCGAAGCATCCTGTAAAATTTAAAGTAGTGTTGGAACCGGATTTGGCTAAGCATAATATTATATGGCTCAACATGCTTTCATTCTTATCTGGTGTTTACATGTTTTTCTTTTTCCTTGCGAAAATGGCAATGTGAAATAAACATAAACGCTTAAAATCAGTATGAGAGAAACAGTACAAGCTATTTCTTACTTATTTGTAAGATAACGTTTATTTTGTTTGTTAATTGTAATTAGGTTTGCGATAAAGTGCTTACCCAGAATCAAATCAATGGACCAGTATACCATATGAAAGACACTGAACCGATTCGTACGTGCACAAGTTGTACTCAAGTTGTAGATGAAGCAATTGCCAGAGCAGTTTCCAAACGGTTAAATAAGCATAAAATGATGCTCGAGAATAATCAAGATAGAGCCGCAAAGCCGAAAATCGGTGCAAATGTGTGGGTAGAAGTTCAGAAGGCTGAACAGCGCAATATGGCTGCATCTCATGTAAAATTTGACCCTCCAATCGAAAAAGCTGATTTATAAGGTTCATTTTCAGTATTACTCAGGGATATATATATATGACTGCCTGCTTGCAATGTAAAAATATACTTCATATGAACATTTTAACTTTTATAGAATCGACTATTATGTTGTTACATTTTTCAGCTTTTGTCTGCAGAGCATCGCTATTGAAATGATCATTAAATTTATCAGTACTTGAAGAACTAGCTTATATGATAAGTTAATTATTGTCAAGTCATTGCAGTTACTTGAAATACCATTCTCCACTTCGTTTCCTTGAAGTAAAAATTTGGAGACAAAATGAATGTATGAGACACAAAAACTTTTTTGAAACAAACTTTGGATATAATGAATCTACTTTTAACGAATAAACCAAATAGTCATACTGGATCTAATTTCACTGGACATAAAAAATTTTGGAAACAATAAATAATCAGGTCGTCCTGATTGTTTCCCTTTTTCCGAAGATTACATCATAGTTTTAGCCAATCACAGCCCAAAATCAAATTTCTTGACTAAACATTATGTAGGCAGGTTTACTAAATGTACTTGAAAATTATTTTGGCACTCAGTTCAATTGCAAGCATTCAAAAATTTGAGTTATATAAGGCAGACATTTCTACAAGTAGAATTTGAAAACTTGATTGTTTCATAGTTGCAATCTGGCTCTCGTCATAGAATTGATACCAAGATATGTTTGACAACGGAGCTTCACCTGCAGTGCACAGGATGGTGTTTCAAAAAGGAATTTATGATTAATGCAAATAGTACAGTGTCAAGGATTCTGATTGGTATCTGCTGAAAAATTGTGACTTTGAGAAACAATGTCTAATAGCTGCTTAAAAATTTATAGAAATCCAATATTAAAATAATTGCTGTTTCGAAGCTTTGGAAGGAAAAGTCTTGAAACGTAATTTCAGACAAATCAAATCGATCGGGGCTCCCAAATATATTTTTTTATTTCAAACACTATGGCTTTCTTGTTGCAAAACGAAAATCATATTGGCAAATTTGTTAGCTGGAGTTAAGTTAACTGTAGATTTTAAATTTCTGTGCCACTCCTGGAATAGTTTTCTCTTCCAATAATTCTCATGTTTCAAGGGAGGCATTACTAATTATGTGCTAAATTCTTAATTGATCCGCTTATAGAAACCAGTTATTTTACCTAAAGGCAGAAAACGAGCAGGCATTTCACTGTATTTATGACCACAAGAAAAATAATAATTGCAGTTTAAATTAGTTTATATTGCGATAGTCTTGAGTAAGTCCAACGTAATCCAGTCAAAAGATTTCCGTTTTCTGTTGAGGAATGCAAAGGATTCGAGGATGCAGATGTCTTTTTCAAATTGGATGTATATTTCATTTCAATTTATAATCTTCCTTTTTATACATTTTACAGCGCCGAATTAAAATATAAGTATTCTAATTCATTAGTGTTTTACCTATTTAAGGTTTACAATCAGTTAGCCATGATATATTAGCAAAACTCACTGGTGAAGGAAAAGTGCATTTGTGCCCTTTTTGATCTAGAAGAACTAACTATAGTCCCATTATCATTAACCAACCAAAAAATATTATTCGATCAATTATTATTGCACTATGACATTTACAGTACATACTATAATTTTCAATAATATCTTCTGAACCATATTTGGATAAAATTTTTTTATAAAAACAGATGAACCGAAAATGATTGTAGCTTTGGCTGTTGAGTACAGAATCTGCTGGGACGAAACGACAGAATAAAGAGATTGTTAACATTTTTGAATTATATCCATAAACATTTTAATATGTTTTAGAAAATCCTTGCTTACAGTAAGCAAAAGTGAAAGTAACAAATAAAGAACTTGTATTACAAAAATGAAAAAAAACTATAGGAGAAATGCCCCAACCATGGCACTTATAATTAAGATACTTCCAGCCGCCAAAATGGCAGCACCCGATTCGCAAGGAGTTGCTGACCATATACAATCTAAATAGGTTGCCAGAAGAGTAAGTTCATTATATGGTTCACATTCGAGTTTTGAATTAGTTGAGGTAGAGCCGTTGTATGCATTTTTGAACATGCCCATTGCGTCATCGCAAGTAATTGCTTCAGAGGAATCTAATACGACTGATCCAAGCAGAACACATTCAGCGCATGTCTCATCTTCGAAACACGCCGTAGATTCCTCTGTACAAAGAGCACTAAATGTTCCATTAATGACATCGAATGGAGCCATACTCGGCGACGCTGTGGGGGGTGGTGTATCATCCTGCAATGCTCGATCCATAGGAAATTGATTATCCTCGCCCTGTGAATGAAGTAATTATTTAGAATGGGAGTCCAAAAAATTGGAACTGATATTAATAATAATTGAATTTCTCAACCTTATATGATGCTTCAAAAGTACTGATTGGTGAGGCTCGTGTGAAGTTAAGAACAAGAAGCACCACAGCAGCAAACATTCCCCTCATTTTCAAGAGAAACAAAAAAGTTAAGTCGTTTGGCTAACTAATATTATACCTCAAGAAGTTTACGTTCGAGAGATTGCAAAAGAGCTATATAAAAATTTACAGTATTGCTTTTCAGCTTAAGGTATTTTCGTGGGCAGAAATATGATAAAAATATTCGCAGTAATTTTATTCGTTCTGAGGAAGCCGAAGTCAGCTTGCGCCAATCGAGCCGATATAAGAAATTGGCGGCGTCAATTACTGTTGAACCAATCAACAGATTTTGACAAATATTTCATTCTCATTATTTGAAGTTATTCATGGACCCCGTTGCACACAAGTAATATAAAAAATAATATTTTTGGTAGAGTTAAAAATTAAGGCAAGAATTAAATACTTTATCTATATATGATATACACTTCTATATAAAGTATCAACATTTAGTATAATAATATTTTTATCTGAATAGATACAATAGTACATGTTTAAGTGTTCCCCGAAATTATGTCTCAAACGAAAGGTTGCAGTTATGGAAATATGTATAAAAAACTGTTCTTTTCAAATGAATAGATGCTGGGGCAGGGTAGAAAGTTAAGTAGGTATAAAACTAAATATACAGATAGCTTTTAATAGTTCTATGTTCAAAACTTTATTATAAAATAAATTCAAAATAGACATTTTGATGGGCTCTACGACTGCTGTTGGCAAATTAACATTTCTTGCAATAACAAGAATTACTCAAATTTTAGAAAATATCAATTTCATTTTGACACTTTTAAATGAAGAAGAATATAATAGCACTTCAGTTTTGTCCACATTAATTATAAATAAAGGAGTGGAAGAGGTTGAGTGCATGGCTTAAGCAAGCGTTAAAAGAGACTGGTCTGGGTGTCAAAGTAAAAAAAACTATGTATATATCTGGCTGCCTTAAGAAAGAGAGCACTGAAAAGAAAGTATGCGGCGGACAAAACTGACTGTGAGAGGGGGG
>JAULBW010000268.1:0-31400 GCA_032358265.1 Vaucheria bursata | reverse complement strand
TTTCCTTGTTTTCAGCTGTTAATTATCTTAGTGATTCAATTTTTGTCCTTGTTTTGGCTACAACTTTGTCTTGTTTGTTTATCCTTGTTTTTAATTGCATGTTTTGATAGTGAGTTCCTGAAAGTTTGATCCATCTCAAAGATTAAGTTCACACAGTTAAACAAGGAATTTAATTATTTCATGTATTTATTGGTGAGTAGTCAAGGGAATGGCTAGTAATGCTGTCCATGTTAATGAAGCTTTTTGGAACTAGTTGAATGATGTTCACCAATCTATTCTGCAGCAATATTTAATAAAATGCATAGGCATTCGATTTTGACAATAAATGGAACAGTAAAATTTAAATTCTACTGAATAGATTTGTGACTAAATTATCCTTCGCCATAGACACCCCAAAAATATTTTTTGATACGGAAATTGTAAGAAACTGCTCTTATTTAAGACCAATCAGAAGGGAGGAATAATTGCGGCTGAAAAAATATTTCGTAGAAATATCAAGCAGTGACTGCTATAAAATTTAATTCGTGCTCAATAAAATTTAGAATATTTTAGAATTATCATTTTGTTTAGCGGTAGGAATATTATTTTTCATGCATGATTCCTAGAGCGCACACGTTGTTAAATTAAGTACTGACGTATTAGATATTCGATGAAATCCTTTAGAACGAGATAATGGAATTTCGAGATTGCTCAATATAAGTATTCTTTGGAAAATATCTTTTGGGGATGCTTAGAGAGACATTTCGTGTCATTATTTACTTTTTCTTCATTTTTGAAAGTTTTTCTGAACTATGTAATGAAAATGATATCAGCGAGGATGTATACGATGTCGCAAGCGCAGTAAAACTTGCAAGTACCGTATCATGTGAAGGTGGCTTCTTTTCTGTTCAATGGAATGGATCAGTCAAATTATTTGAAAGCATTTCCGTTGGAGAGAATACCACACTGCGCATACAAGGGATCGGTAATGCGACTCTCGATGGATCCGGTATTACACAACTATTCTCGGTTGGGAGGAATAGTACATTGAACTTAGAAGATATTCTATTGACTGGAGGCTTCGCCACGTTTGGCGGTGCAGTCTTTCTAGACTCTGGAACCAAGTTGTACCTCAGAAATTGCGTTTTTTTCGAAAACTATGTATTGACAGCCGGAGCTGCAATTTATGCATCTGAATACGCCATGTTAGATATTTACCGTACTGTTTTTCGATATAACTCGGTTATCTTACATGACAATGGTAAAATTGAGGGTGGTGCTATACTCGCAGGCAACTACAGTTATATTAACATTGCTGAGTGCAACTTTATCGGAAATGCTGCAATTTACTACGCAAACATCTCTGCTTCAACATTCTTTGAAAGTTCAAGTTGTTACGAACAATTTCAAGATACATACTCAATTCATAGCTGTTGTAGATGGTCATATTCGGATTCTAGCAGTTCAAGTAGTACAGTATCCAGTTCAAGTAGCACAGTATCAAGTTTAAGTAGTAGAGCATCAAGTTCAAGTAGTACAATATCCAATCCATATATTACATATTTTTCAAGCGTGGTACATAAAACATCTTCAACGACTTTGGCGTCACAAAGTAATTACCCATCCTATTCAAGTAGCTATAGTACCACAGAGGTTATGTCATATTACAAAAACAATTTTGGCTTTGATCCAGATATCACTGAACTCAGCTCTGGGGGTGCTATAGCAGTGCACAGTTTCTGCGTTCTTAATATTTCCAAAAGCCTTTTCAAATTAAATATAGCAGATCTTGGAGGGGCAATCGCAGTTATTGGTGAGGGTTCGTCGTTTAGCATCGTTAAAACTGAGTTTATGAATAATCACGCAAAGCAATCTGGAGGGTCAATTTTCATCAGTAATAAGAACCCGGAAAACTCATCGATTTCTAAATCAATTTTTTTCTGTAATCTGGCAGTATCATTTTACGATTTTAGCAATTTAATTGGGAATTCAGATGGTGGTGCAGTAAGTATTAAAAGTAGTTCAGAATCAAAGGTCATAATTGAGGCAACTGAATTCAGCAATAATTATGCTTCTGGTGTAGGCGGGGGAATAGATTCCCAAGCTAGTTTAGATATTATTGGCTGCAAAACAGTTGGAAACTATGCAGGGAATGGGGGGTTTATGTCAATGTCAGGAGATGTCCTTCAAGTCACAACCACTAACATAATTGGAAATGAGGCCAAATTTGCTGGAGGTGGAATACACATCTTTTCAAAATATGTCACAATATCGCATAGTAACTTCTATCAAAATTGTGCAAAATATTATGGTGGTTCTATGCATATGTATTCATCAATATCTTCACAAGCAAACATCAGTACAACTTTATTTCTCTATGAAATTTCAGCTACGGGGGGTGCGCTATACATTAGCAGTAACACTGTGATTAATTTGTTTGATTCGAACTTCATAAGAAATCGAGGATTTCAAAACGGTGGGGCAATCTACGCAAATACTGATACCCAAATTAAAGCAGTAAACACCTCGTTCAGTGGCAATAAGTCTTATTTTGGAGGAGCAATATGGTCCAATGGTAATCTAACACTTGAATATTGCAATGGAAATAACAACAAAGTATTGAATTTGGGTGGTTTCTTACATTTGGGATATGGAGCGAGTGCTACCATATCAAATTCATACTTTCTAGGAAATAAAGGTTATGAAGGAGGGGGAATATATCTTACAGGTGGTTCGAGAGCTTCGATACGCAATGTCATATTTGAGGCTAGCTATGCGGCTCAAGCCGGGGCTGCAATTTTTACGTACTCTTATCACCTTAATGTTGCATATGAAAATGTAACATTTTATGATAGTATAGCACATTGCTGTCATGCCAAAAGTGTTTATATTGAAAGTCAGAATAAATTTTCCTGTGTTGATGTTGATATTGGTTATGGATCGTCCTATTGCTGCACCTCTTCGCAATTCGTTCCTATTAGTATAGGTAGTGGTGCAATATGTTTGGATTGTGGTCCTGCATTTCAGTGCAATGCGCTTGGACTAAATGTTAGCACACTATCTGTGTCCCCTGGTTATTGGCGTGAGAGCATCGAATTAAACGAGGCATTAGCATGTCCATATGAAAATGCCTGCATTGGCGGGTTAGTTGCTAATGGTGGCGACGAGTACTGTGCCGAGGGATATAGGGGTCCATGTAAGTTGAAATTGATTGCATAAATTAGTATCTAGATTCTTACCATTCCATGCGCAATTGATGTTTTAGATAAATTTTGAATCGGAATTAGTGTATTATGACTTAAAGGTATGTCTGTATTTTATTTTTCTTGGAATAATATTTTTATTCTCATGTTTTTTCTTAATAGTGTGTGCTGTTTGTTCGGCTGGTTACATTTTGGCAATAGACAATAGCTGTATGAAATGTGGTGATGGTATCGGTGCTGTTACCACAATTTTAGTTCTGATCATTTTACTTTTTCTTTGCTTCGTAATTTATCTAGTTATTGTGACCCTTTTGGACGTAGGGCACGTATCAGATGCTACTAAAGTGTTTAGAGCTCAACATATTACATTTCGAGTAAGACAGATACTCTCAGGAATACCTTTCGAAAAACTTCGAGAGGCATACATCGTACTCACCATTTTGACGCAGTATGCCTCAGTTACCGGTTTTGAACTCCCTAGAGCATATGCTACTTTTATTCGATTGATAAATATATTTAATTTTGATGTACAATGGGTTGCAGCACCATCTTGTTCATTCCGCATGAAGTTTTACCACAAGTTGCTGTCAACAACGCTGATTCCACTAATTTTCCTCCTTGTACTGGCAATCACATATAAGATTTGCTTAAAAAAAATTGGCATTGCTCAATTGGGTGCTGAGGAATTTCGGAATGCCAGAGAGCTATCTAAGTCAAAACACGTGCTCGTAGCGCTGGTATTTCTATATTTAGTATATTCTACAGTTAGTACTGTGATTCTTGAGACATTTAATTGTGATGATGATATCGATAAATCGTATATAAAATACTTGCATGTTGATTACACAATAAGTTGTGATGATCCTCGCTATTATTCCTTTAAAAATTACGCTATTTTCATGATATTGGTATACCCAATAGGTATACCAGTACTATATCTGTACCTACTTTGGGGCGTACGGGACAAATTGAAAATGATTCCCGAATCAGATCGTGATAATTTGTATCTAAATTATGATATAAGAAGCAGTTCATTTTTATGGAAAAAATATCGGAGATCCATGTGGTGGTGGGAAATTGTAGAATGCATTCGTCGTATCATGTTAGCTTCTTCCTTGATTTTCATATTACCAGGGACTGCGGGGCAAGCTATAGTCAGTGCAGTATTCGCAACTGTGAGTATGGTTTTATTTGGAATTGCAAAGCCAATAATTGATTTTCACGAGACACAGGTATATGGACTCGGTTGCTTTATATTGTTTGGAACTTTTTTCTCGTCATTATTACTCAAATTAGAATTTGCGGAGGCAGATGATTCAAGTCAAGTTTTCGTTTCAGCTGTTTTAATTGCACTCAATGTACTATTGATTGGAGCAGCAATATGGCAACTTGTTCGTGGTTACCAGATGTTCAAAAGAAGGGGGAATTTTCAGCAAAATTCATTTTTTGGTATTCGTGACATACATGATGAGCGCGCATGTTCAGGTTCACAATCTTTAGAATTCATAACATTATCCAATCATATCCGATCAAGGAGCTTATAGAATAAAATATTTGTTGCTGTATATTGTTTTCTTTGTATGTCAAATTGTTAGGATATCTTTTCCAATCCTACTAAAACTATTTACTTAGTTTCCGAAACTATATGATAGAAGGAGAGTAAATATTTCAAATTAAAGAAATGGTCAAAGGTTACTCTCAATGCTTCCATTTTTGAGGTTAAAGTGCATTGCATTAATAACGATTGGAATAATATCCGTGTTCTGGCACATCTGTGAAAATATCTTATAGTATATAAAGATGATTTTAATCATGATCAGTACAAAATACATGGAATAAAGTTACAAATTGTTGGCAGCAATTTAGCAGTCCTGGTGGTGCATAAGCATGATAGAAATACCATATATGATGGTTAAACAAAACAAATTGCAAAGGCTGAGGATATTGCTGCTCCATTTCTAAAACTGGGGTGCACAAGATGACCAGTGTAGAGAATGTAATATTCTATAAATCAGTAACAATGAAAATATTCAACAGTGTAAACTAATGCAATGATGTAATTGTAACATTACTGTCACAGGATACATGACTGGAGGATAAATCTACTATGACATTGCCATTACTACATTTTTCTGCATCATTCTTCCAATGATGTTACTCTTAATAACATGAGATTACACTAGATGTTTATATTAGGAAGGCAGTGGTTAAGCACAAAAAGAAATGCACAATAATTGGTATAGATATGTCGCATTCAATATTTTGTGTTGATAGAAGTGAGAACATTCTATGAACACAACAAAATACATAAAAGCTGATAAATGTATGACTCTCCTTGAACTTCTACCAAAGTGACTCTCCTCAAATCAGAATTGTACAAATCCTTTTGAATCGTATAATTACATGAATCTCTCTGAATTGTACCGCAGCTACAAACAGAAATAGTACTTTAAGAAGTTAATTCCTAACAGTTTATTACATGAAAATGTTGCAAATATTTTTGATGCTTTGGGAAATGTAATTTCAAATTGATTCATTTTAGTTTTCAGGATGACTACTCAAAGATTCTTAGAAGATAATATTAAGTGGAAGTTAGATTTTCATTTTACATGTTTCTATCTATGAGAAGAAAAAACATTTATTGTTATGATTGTCAAAGAAGAATAATAGAAAATTGTCATATCTGGGTGCCAAGACCTGCAAAAGAAGGAAAAGGACTAAAGGAACAAGAACAGAACAGGAAAGATGGATAACAGCAAGAGAGAGAACAAGAGAAATAATGGAATGCAAGTTTATTGACTTTATAAGTATGTCAGTTAAGAGATATGTGTGTGTATGTGAATGTGTTTCCACTAATGGCAAGAAAACATGAAATATAAAAGAATAATTGATGACTGGCCTCATTCCTATTGGCTGATTTGTGGAATCATCAAGAATAAGAACAAATTCTCATTGGCTGATCAGTGAAGAATCATCAGAATAATTTCCCATTGGCTAATCTGTGAAAGGTCATCAAAATAAGAATAGAACAAAATCTTCATTGGCTGTTTTCATAAAGAATCTCCAAAATAAGAACAGAACATCCCATCGACTGCATTTGTGAAGAGTCATCAAAATATATGAAACAGGACATAAAGTACAGGATATTCTAGAACATGCGGATCTTAGCCATAGTTGTAGTCCTAACTAGGCTTAAATACATTTTACAATGACTTGCACAAATGAATATAAAGAACAAAAGACATACAAGTATAATAAGTGTACAACTTATGTGCCAAGGATGAACCTTGGCTATGCAAAGATATTATCAAAAATTTTAAACTGGTACAAATCCTACTTAACCTGACTTAACTTAAAACTCCTTGAAAGTCTTGAAACAAGCACATCAATAGCCAATCCCAAGAGTTGCCCTTCCTAGACATGTTTATCTTGGTCTTGGAATGCCTTAAAGCCTTCAACAAGATATTTACAATTGAGCACATTCTCCTTGGGCTTCCATATATTAAGAAAGCCTGGGTGTCTATTCCATGCATGTAAGAATTTCTATTTTCCACTTACTTTTTTTACATCTAATATCTCCTGGAGTTTGAAGTACTTGTAGTCATTGTCAACAACTACAAGAGGGCAGTTCCATATGCACCTTTCCAGAGTACATACAGCAAACTTTTGGGAGTAATAAAACATAAAATATATCATGAAGACACTTCATGGATTGTGGTAGCTTCAGCCTCAATTTCGGGTATTAATTTTTGGAATTATCTGAAATGGTCTTAGCCTCTTACAATCCAACTTTATTGATGATCTATTAGTTTTGATACATTTCCAGTCAAGATACACCATCTTTCTCTCCATGATGGTTTTTGTGACATTGCTTCATATTCACAAACCTCTTTAAATATTCCTGAGCTAATAAAAATTTTTGGCAAATGTCAAGACTAATGAATGTATCAAGTGTAAGCCAGAAAACCAGAACAGTATAAACACAGAGATACAACATGTTCAATACTATTTCATTTATCTTATTTCATGTGTTGGCAAGAGTGAATCTTGTCAACATTTTCAACCTATGCTTGCACATACAAACCAAATTAGATCAATATAATTACAAATCCTTGAAAGAATTGTAGATGAATAAACATAATACACAGCAAAAACATATTAAATTCTGACAGCAAAGTACTCCTGAGTTCTGGTATAAATTGGAGAAATATTGGTTGAGAGTTGGTTGGAAATTGAGTGCTACTTCTATAAATACGTTCATAAAAAGTTATGTGCGTATGTAGTCTCAAACAGGGACATCTTAATTGAGGAATGGAGCAAAGTGTTTTAACCATATTCTGCAAGTAGTAAGTTCAGGATCCTGTTTCTTTTATTGTGGTGAGAAAATGTCCTTAAGTACTGTTGCAGGTACTGGATGACCCTCTCAGTCTGTCCACCGTATAGAGGGTGATGGGTCAATGAAAGTTTCTTTTAATCTTTAAACTCTTCAGCAGAGATTTTCAGAACTGAGAAGCAAAAATGAAATCTCTATCCAAAAAAATATCGTTGTTATGAATGAACCTTTGTGGAAGTTCATTCTGCTCTATAGCTGCAATGCGTTTCTTCTGATGCTATGTTGAAGTTTCATTTCTGATTATGAAAACAAGTTTCAGTACATAATTTGTTGTGTTGATGAAGTTATCTCACTTCTATCAACACAATTTAGGATGTAATAATATACATATTCTGTCACAAATTTATTGAGTTTATGTTGCGCATTACATTCCTAACAATCTTAAAGAAGCCCATGAAGTCTTGTTATGTTCATCCAAAGCAAATCCACATATTGAGGTGACATGAGTATCTGTCAGGAGCTGAAAAACCAATCGTGTTGACAGAGAGAGGCCAGAACTAACCAGGCAAAAATATGCACAAAACAAGGACAAAATTCTCAATCATCACAATGAATTCAAGTTCAAAAAGAGAAGAGCTAACAGGGAAAACGTAATATTAAAAGTTTTTTCTGCTACTAAAGCGGAAATAACATGATACAAAATTAACTGCACAAATTAAGTTGAATTATGCAAGATCCGGACTACTAGCATTACTACTAACAATGTAGTACTAATTATAAATATTTACTATGAAAATAAAACATACAACAATAAATTTGTCCTAGCACTGGGAGAGTTGGGAACTGTCACTTGATTCCAACCTGTGCAACTGCATTTGCTTAAGTCCTAACAGTATCTTTGAGCATTGGAAAGTGTTTCATTTTGGTAAAACAATCAACAACAAAAAAATAGAATCCATCCCAAAAATCTATTGAAAATCTAAAGTCCATAGAGATATTTTATCATAGTTGAAATGGACCTGAAAATGACCAAAGTGTTAGGAACTAACTTGTTAACAGTTAATTCATGTTATAGCTGTGGAGTTCTGTGTTACGGCAAGTCATCTTTTTGCATATTAAGTTTATGGCAAGTCACTACTGGTGACAGGCTAAGTTTAAGATTTATGTGTTGCTGTGAAGTTTGTTCACTTCCAGCAACACAATTTATGTTGTGTAAATATATCTTGATTCTGTACTAAGTCTTGCTGTATATGCATTTATAACACAAAGCAGTTCAGCTGGTTTCATGTTGACAGGCTTAGAATATGCACAGACTTGAAATAAGTCTACAAAATTTGCTGCGGACAATCATGAACGCATTTTGATTTCCAAGTGTCAGGATATTTGTTGGTCCTGCTATCTCTTTAAATTTCTACGGCATAACTGCTCAATTATGTTCACCCATATTTGCCTTCACTCACCTAATATTTTGCCCACACTTTTCCTAAACTTTTGCCTCATTTACCCAATTGTGCCTTTTATTCTAAATTGCGCCTTATATGCCAAAACCTTTTGTGTCAACATCTTTGTCATAATTCTTTATGGAAACCATTGTGCACTTTCTCTACAATTTGCCACGTGTCATGTTCCTTATGGTTCTGTGGAAACTTCTTCAATCATTTCTCACCCACGCATATTCTGTGTCATAGTACCTCTTGGATATTATTCTGGAATATCATCGGATCCACAAATCCTTCCTTGCCTACTTCAAACTGCACTTCAACTGATTGGATATTATTCCACAGTTGTTGCTAAGGTTATAATTCCGCTTGAATCGGCCTCATTACCAATTACTCCGCTTTACTCCGTTTTCTTTCTGCCAAAGACAAATTTTCGGAACTACTTCAATTAGTTTAGAATTGTCATTAGCACACCTATGGAAATTGCAACCTTTTTTATGGAGCATAAGGTGCAGCGAGATTCAGCTAGATTCAACGGAGAGCCAGTTTTAAGGGCACTTCAAGAGGGTATAACGCAGGAGCTAGTGGGGACGTGTTTATTTGTTCAGTATTGTTTATCTGTTCACTCTTCTAAAGTTTTAATAAACTAATATATACTTTATTAAAATCTTTTCTTCTGCTTTTGCTGTCTAATCCTCTGCCATACATTGGCCTTTACCCCCTACTTGCAGAGGTAACTTTATTTATTAAATAACTATACCTTTCTCCATACATCTTAGCACTACATGACCTGTAAGCTTGTATTTACAGCACAGCTCAGCTATTTTGAGCCTGAGGTCTTAGGTACAAAGATCTTATTATTAAACATAATGCTGGCTCCTTGGTAAGTAAAGCCCTTCAGGTTCATGTAATTCTGAATTTCTTGATCTTGTGTTTGAGAGATTTTTACTTGTGCTAGGATCACTGCATCCAATAAAGACTGGAATCATTGAAAAATGTTCATTTCAAAAGTGGCAATTCATCATTTAACTTGAACTATAATATGTATTGATTAGAAGATTCACTTTTGATCATGCAAGTTGCTTTTGCAGTCTTGTAGACCAGTCTTTCAAATATACTATTTATTGTAGTTCCACCCCTGTATTGTCTTTGACCAGTCTTTGTTTTGCCTTGTTTGCAACTATATCTTGTAATTGAATCTGTTGAGTATTTGCTGGCACTAACATATGCTGCATTAATATGCAGTATTTTTAAAAATTTTTTTTTCTCTAAAATTCGTACCTTAAAATAAAAAATTTCATGACGATTCACAACAAATCTCTAGGAATTGTGTCATTTATTTTTTATACATTTCCGTTCTGATATTATCAAAAAAAATTTTCGATGATGAACGTTGAAGAGTCTATCAGTGAAGACATTTCCTGTCCGATCTGTGGTGGTCGCGGCGCTCCTTGCCCGCTCTTTCCAGACTTCGCTGATATATATAGAATGGAATATTTAATTAGCGCAAATGCTGATCATGACAAGCTGGCACGTAAGAGTTGTACAATTTTTCCTTCGAAAAGCTCTGAATATGAGTGACAAGTTTCGTGCATCAGGAAGTTTCTTTTATCTATATCGTTGGTTGTACTTAGGAATACTGGAAAGAGGCAATACGGCATTTGTGCGTTTATAGTTCATATTTATGTATAGAGGAAAGGTACATATCGAGAAAGCTTCATTATAATGGATTGAAGCCGATGATCATGAAGGAGTCTATCAGTGCATTACAATGCGAAGGAGTAAGTACATCATATTATTAACTCTAATATTTAATCAATTTTTGAAAAATATAAATGTTTCATACATGTGATAAATTATTGGCTTTGAGGGTACTGAATAATTTTGACAAAAAAAGTCTTTGAAAGAGCAATAAATATGGAGTGAATGAAATAGTTGCATGAGTCACTGAATTTTTATTACATTTTTTTAATCTTTCATAAATAATTCTAAAATATGACATTTCAACAAAATGAAGCTAATTGTCATGAGCTTCAATTTTATTCTAAGCAGAACGTAAAAATTATTTCCTACTTATTTGAAAAAATTAATGCTTTTGAACCTTCAAAGGTAGTAATCATCGTTTTTCATTGCTTTCAATACTCTTTTCCCCAAAAAACTCTGAACGAATTTTAAGAACATAATTTGGTGTTTGCCCTTTCATTGTCCTATCAAAATTTTCTTTCAACTTTATGTTGTGTTTACTGTTCTTAATATTCTTCTGTTTTAGTGACTTTTTCTATTTTTCACTGAAAAATCTTCATCAAACAGCCTTTATTTATGCACTTTTATTTGAATTCGAAGACGACAAATGAAGTCTTACAGATACCATTCTTTTAACCTGTCAAAAACTCTTCTGAATAAATTTGAGCTAATAAAGAACTAGCTCTGTTTGAGTTGAAAAGCCGATTAATTCATGGCTGGCCTTCTATATCTAGTTACATTAGTGACCAATTTATTATTCTTCAAATCCTTCTTTCTGTTTAGTGAATTTTCATTTTCAGTATAATACCGTTAAATTCTAGCAGTATGTATTTGAAAATGAAGCCAAAACTATGTGAAATTTTTAGAATTATTCAAACAATGCAAGCGCAGAACAGGTGCTGTTTTATTTACTCCCTCCTTATATTCTGGTTAAGATCACACAGTTCACAACATTAAATGTTAATTGCATTTTTTTAGTAGTTTGATGAAGTACTTGCTTTTAATTTTTTGTGAGATTTTCAATAACCAAATTTAGAGTTACTGAATAATTTACTAGTTAATACTTGAAAGCCGCTAACGCTTGATTCTACTGGAATATGTATGTATTCAGAGAGAGGGAACAAGAGAGTAATATTACTAATGAAAAATATGATATTCAACTTCAAGTTGAGATTTTTCCAGAACTATCTTCAATCGAGGCTATGTGTAGTCAATTCCTCTTTTTCAACTTCAAGTTGATACTGTTCCAGAACAATATTTTACAAGAATTTTTTATTGCTATGCTTCAATTAAGGCTACTATAAAATATAGATATTGTCAAGTAGTCAGTATCAACACGACAGTATGTAAACATACGTTGAATTGCTCAAGCTATCGTTAAACTATCAATAAATCTTACACGTGATACATTATAATGCCAGGATTTGCTATTGCAAGATAGTCATGATGAAAGCAAATTCGATTTTAGCCCCATAAGCTTATCTTCGTTATCGACACTTCTCAAAGGATTCCTGATGATGCCATTGAAGGCAGCTACTGGTGCTTTATTCGGGGTCGATGAGGAAAATGAACTTTCAAACTACACAATGGAGGTAGTAATGAATTTTTATGTTCGTTGGTACTCACGAATTATTGAATGTAAAATTCAATTTATTTGGTGATGAAAATGTCCTGCTTATTTTAATTTTAGAATAGGCAAACTCGAAGAATATGCCTAATTTTGAAGGATATGCTTAATTTAAAACTGCCCGGAAAATACTTATGAAAGTGCACAGCGGTAATTTTTTTACATCTTGCATCACCAACAAAAGGGTTAATGTTCTTTTTTTCAATTGGCAGCAGAAACTCGTAGTAAAATGGCTCTTTTTGAAAAGTTCGACATTGACTCTTTCAACTGTGGAGGAGATTCTTAGTCCCCACACAGTGCTGCACCTGTGGACACCCAATATCTAGAAGCAAAATTACTCAAGAATACAATTTTTATGATAAATCGATATAAACCGAAAATGCACTAATAAACTGAAATTTTTTTGCCAAGAACTCTGCTGATTCTGCATGTATATCAACAGAGAACTCGGTTTACTTACGGATAAAAATATCATTGTTTTATTTGTATATAACAAACTATTGACCTGGTATTTTTATTTTATTTAAAATTTCTCAGGTGTTTCTCTAAGGTAAGGTTATTATTGAGCCAACCATTAGAAATCTCACCTACCTAAATTTATGAATTTTTTAGTGCATATATGCATGTATTTGCACCTCAAATTCAAATTACTCACCTTCTCTACAAGTATTTTGACATTTTTATAGAAGTTATAAAAAGATTTAAATGCCAACGTAATATTTTACAAATGTTTTTCTGTTTTTTTGCTATGTTCGTGTACGGAAAAAGACTCTGGGCCATTGTAGTTTATATGTATATCAACCTTTGGTGAATGATGTCTGTCAGTTATTGGTCAAGCACTGTAGCATTCGAACAGGTACCTATGTATGCATCAATATGCATATGTTTCTTAATGTATGTTCAAGTGTATTTTCCTTTGTATGTTACAAGAATGTCTGGCTTTAAGTATATTTGCATATGAATGTATTATTATAAGCATATTTTTTATATAAAAGTTTGCATTTCTGTCTTTTGGTATATTCGAATATAGACATGTACGTATAAATTTGTCTACCAAAATAATAAATTTGTATACAGATAACATATATATATATATATATATATATATATATTACTTTTTACATGTATTACAGAATACGAATGTCTGATGCTGCTCCCAGAAAAAGGTATGCATGTATGCATGCATCAAAATATATGTTTTTTTATCAGTATAAGTATGCATATTTTTTGTTCTATCATAAATGCTTCTAGGTTTAAATCTGGTTTCATTGGTCGATTCCATTTTTTATCATCTGACGCAGATTCTGATTGGACAAGATCAGCAAATGAAATTGCTCATATCGAAATAGATGAAATTTCTACTCGTAGCTGCAGTTTTATAGGTTTATGCGCTTATATCATATCGATTCTCTCTGAAATATGCCCTGCAAAAAATGTTCTAGAAGGGATATTAAAAGGTAGGAATAATTCTAATGCGGAATTGTGGCTTTTGGTTGAGAATTTGGAAAAGAAGAATTTTGCAGGTGATTTATCTGTATATGAATTATTGTATACATTTCTATGTATATTATTGATAGTTACAGTTTACATACAAATATGCATACATGCATTTTCAATTTTATTTTCATAGACCAAGTGCAAGGCCTTCAAAAGATTCCAAATGTTAAATTGTAAAAATATTTATTTTATCATACAACAGTGACAAGCGGGCGAATGATTAAATTTTGCAAAGTTTCATCCAGCCAATCGAATCTGAGAACACCTCAAAAAATTAATATTTCCGGAAATGATTGGAAGATTACGCAAGGCGAAGAGGTACATATCATACGTCAACCTAATTTCCATGTATTTATATGTAATAATTCATTTTGGACCTGTTATATATGGTAAACTTCAAGTATAACAAATCTTTGGATATAACGAATTAATTCGGTGGTCCAGACATATGTGTTATATTCGAAGTTTATTTTTTGTGCTATTTCAAGATATGAATCTGTCTAACCTGCAAATATGTAACGGGTTATTTGAACACAAGGATTTAATAATTATAAATATGGCACCTAGGAAAGAGAATTCGGAAGGGCAAACATTTACTTTTATGGCTTTTCATGTGTAAACGAGTTAGTTCATGTATGTTTAAAGGTCAAATTGCTTCAAAATGATTTCTGAAAGGCTCAAAATGCAAAATAAATAGCCTTTTTTATACTCTCGACATAAAGAGCTCATTAAATAGATAATGAATTATTCTCTTGCTACAAAAAACTGTTCTTCTTTACATTTCGACCATTCCTATTGGTTCGTTTTGGGGAAGTTTATACTCTCTAGGCCCTCTAATTGCGCCTCTAAGGACTTGACAAGTGTCCTTTACCTGTATTTTGGATGATTTTGCAAATATTTGTTGGAAAACGCTGACTATGAACAGTAGACTAGGTTTATACTCACGACTAGTCTACATACTAGATAGTACTCTAGTATTCCAGAATGCTCCTTCAATTATCACAGGGTCTAGGATTATTGCACCCGCATAGTAACGGCATATGTCCTAATCCTATTGGATTAGGACATTTTCACAATATTACCACGGGTGGGATTTGAACCTACAACCACTTGTTTGCTTGAATAATGCTCTTATCAAATTATGAATGTTATATTTGCTTGATTCTAAAGCAACGAAAATGGCCATAGTATTTATATTCAGCATATTAAATGATAAAGTAAGGTCAAAAATTCCGGATTAGCTAAACTTTTGATACAAGTTTTTTTCTCGTTTCTAGTTCGGTTTGTTACAATATCGGTTGGACAACGTTGAAAATGAGGGACATATGTTTTGTTACCATTAATAAGTTTATGACTGTGGCTTCTAGAATATTCTTTAATGATTGAGAACTATATTCAAGTTGAATTAGAACTATTTGCTATCCAGTTTACTAGTTATTATTTGAATATGTAGTTTCAGAAAAGTTCTAGAACAAGTCTATATCTGTGTACACCAACCTATAATATCATTCGGTGGTTACAACTAACCAACTTTGGAAAGTTTGTAAAGTATTTCTACCTTGACTCCGGAAATATGCCCAAGTGAAAGGTCACTTTAAATTTTGCATACATTTATTTAAAAAGAATAACATTTTTGCGTATTTTGATCATTCATTCACTGTGACCTTTTGTTTGAGACATAATTCTAAGAAAAGTGTAGATATCTAAAATAGCTATCAAATGTAAAAATTTAGAATTGATTGTAATCAATTACTATGCAATCGTTTTTTACACGAAGGCATTCTAATTCGGTTTTAAAAGTTGAAATATGTAAAATTTTGTTAAAATGTGATTGAATATTTAGTTGAAATATTTATTTTTGTATTCAGGATGCTTTGACCATGAGAACCACCATAGCACTATTGAACTACAGGCTTAATCAGATCGAGGTGACTTCATACGAACATGAATATATATATATATCCACTTCAAATAGAAAGTATTTAATACGAAAGGTTCCAGTTACGGTAATAAACAAAAAATATTTATTCTTTTAAAAATATCTGAAATATGTCTCAAACGAAAGGTCGTAGTGAATGAATGATCAAAATGCGCAAAAAAAATTCATTTAAAATAAACATATGCAAAATTTAGAATGACATTTCGTTTGGGACATATTTCTGCAGTCAAGATAGAAATGCTACTTGACGTATTGACTATATTTATTGACTAAACGTGTTGTTTTTTAAACATCATTTTTTATTTAGGATAGAATAATACTTCATAGGTCTTCTGCTGTTTCTGCTAGAAAGGTTAGTAATATATGAATATGTATGCATATTCAATGATACATCATGGATACCAATATACAGCGTGGTGATACAAAGCGTGCCTTAATGGAACTCAAGAGATCTCACATGCATACAGCTTTAGCAGATAAGGCTCGGTCTTATTTGATTTCCTTGGAGCTTGCACAGTCAAAGGTAAATCCCCAAAGTGGGGAAAATCAGTTTAATTTTTGCAATGCATGAACTCTTTTGTATTCATAAAATGGGACTATCTGTGTTTTTGATTCTCAAAGTGGAAAACTCTTTGTTTTTTAGCTCCAAAGTGGAACTTTTTTTGTATTTTACATCCCAGCATGACAAAATTTTTTAAATTTTGTACTTTCCATCGCGAAAATGTGATAAATCAAGTTATTTCAACTTTTCATTAATTCCTTTCTTCTTACTCTAGAATATTCCTAGTGCAGGAATTCCCATTTTTCTCTAATTGTTCTTTTCATTTTTTCACTTTTTTATAATCGATTTGTATCGAAACATCAATAGTATTTTAGCCTTTACAATATTAAATCTTACAGAAGTTCATTTCATTTTGTAAATAAAATATTTATAAGCTTCAACAAAATTTAAATTCCCTTCACATTTCAACCAAAATTTTGTTCATATCTTTCAGAAATATACTATCATATATATGACTTTTGTTTACATGCTAGAATGTAACATTTTTTTTTGTAAACTTGATTATTTTTCTGCAAATTTGCTGAAAATTTTTAATATATAAATATGTCATACTTAATCTGATCAAATTTATGAACATATTTTACATGAATTTAATTTAACTTGAAATATTAGAACCTAATGATACTGGCTTTTCATTTGTATCTGGGATGCATAAAAGTCACTATGCTGTGACTTTTCAATTTCAATTGGAACACATGAAAAGTTGCTGTGGCTTTTCAAATAATATTGCGTAATAAAAATCTTTTCAATCTTTAACCTCTATATACATATGTTCATGATACAATTGTTCTTTTTAAATAATTGTTCTCATGATTACTTTCCATTTCAGATTCAAGAGATGATGCTACAGAAACAAGTAATAAAGGCTTATGAAGCTGCAGGAAAATCACTTAAAGCCTTCAGAGAAGAAAATGACCTCAATATAGAGGTAAGTAATTTAAAATCATTGTGGATTAGCCAAATAACCAGAATTATTGCCGTTTTCCTCGAATACAGCACATGTTTTTATTAAAATAGAGCAGTTTATTTGCTGTATTCGATTAGAAGAACATGTTTTATATATGTATCAATAACACCAAACAACTTTTGGCTCAGACTCAATAATGCATCTACATGTAACTGTTATAGAATGGTTCTAAAAGCTTTTCTGTGACTGCATATTCAAATAATGGCTAGTATACTGAATTGTATACAATACTAGTCTCTATCAGCATATAAAAATTTAATTAGTACTAGCAATTAATATCTTAGTCAAACAGAATAATTTTTACTTTTATACTAATTTGGATAATATTATTGTTTCTTAGAGGGTCGAACAGGCAGTCGAATCACTAGAAGAGGAAATGCATTGGTGCGATAGTTTTAACGAGACATTATCTACAATGAATGCATACAACAGTGATCTCGAAATGATTGAGCTTGAAAGTGAACTTGAAAGTCTTATTACGGAAACTGCGATAGAGGTATTTTTCATGTATGCATTAGTATGTCAATGATGGCCATTCATTACATGTTTACACTAGTTTATATTGATACTGGCTAGTTGACTATATAGTAGTCTTTATTGTATACAGCCATTGAAATTGTTTTAAGAATATTTTTCTAGAATAATATTACATTGAAGTTGAATTTTATGTATTTAACAGTATTAACTTATACTCTAAAAATCATGTGATTTGTTTATAAAAATCTTAAGTAAATGCATGTTTATCATTTCTCATTATTTCACTCTTTGTGATAATTACGGTAAGCTTTAAGAAAATGTACGTTGTCAGACGCAAGTTAATTTTCATTCAATTTTTTAATATATATTTCTTTGTTTTTTTCCGCTTTTTTAAACTTTTTATATTTTTTCTTTAAAAAATATAGATATTTTTTATTCTGCAGGAAATAAACATGAACATTGAATCGGAGGTAAAGGATCCACAAAATGCAAGAATTCAAGCTAAAAATCCCAGCACTGAACCCAGGACTGCAAAAATTGAGATTCAAGACGAAAAACCCGACTTAAAACCCAGGATTACTGTAATCGAAGGAAAAGCAGAACCCAACATTGAAGGCAAAATTCAAATTCTATCTTAGTCCTAAGAATCGTAAACATCCCTGCATAATATTCATTTGTATACATTTATTTTCCGTTATTACCACAACATCTGTTGCTTTACTCGCATTGTTTTATCTTGTTACGAATCACTAGCTAATTAACGCTTGTTATTGAATTTAATGACGGATTAAAGTCGACTATAATTGATTTTTTTTACAATTTCACTTTTCAATTCAATATTTTTCATTTTAAAAAATTGTTCCAAATTTGGATTTTGCAGAAAATTTGATCCAATCAAAAAATTTTCGAATGTATCAGTCTTTCCGGTTTGCTAGGTCACACAAAATTCTTTTGGATTTGGATGGATACAAACTTTTCAAATTGATGTGTACATGAATAAATTCTGAATTTTGAAAACAAATTGAAAGTGTTTAACGGTGAACATATAACATTTACCTTAAGTTTTTGCTAGTTTTTTAAATTGAAACAATGGCTTCTCTATCTTTGAGTCTTCTTCATTTGTACTGGCAAATGCACAGTTTCTCCTAAAATCCTCCTAAAACTAATAATTTCTTGAAAAATTTAGGGATCATTTTTGGAAGTGGAGATACTTTATTTTGGAATTCTTACTATGTTTGTATTTAATAAAATAGTTGTAAAAAAATTTCGAAAAAAATATATCTGAAGCGGTCAATTATAAGTTTTACGAAATAAAGTAGGACAATATGTTCTTCATGGCCTTGTATATTGGATGCTCATTCTTCTTGTTGTGTCCCTTTTTTTCTAAATGCCTTGATTTTTTCTTTAACTTAATGTATTCAAGGCCAAAGTCTTGTTTTATCAATAAAGTTTTGTGGATCTTCGTTAATAACTGGCATTTTATTTTTTTTACTCACATGGAACCTCAGTTGTACCTAGATAAATATTGGTCTGAATTGCAGAAAAATTTCGGTTTTTTTCTCTTGGAAAATTTAAAATGTAACCAAATCCAAATGTCTAGGTAAAAACTTTTGGGCAATACATTAATTCCAGTTTTCAATGTAGTCATTAGCATGAGATATGAGATCAGGATTAAACTTTTAATTGTGCATTTTCTAATCCAAAATTCCATAAAGTGTCATCAAAGCATCTTTCATTAACTCCATAAACTTTTCTATTTCAGTGTTCATTTTTGGAATTCAACGATGAAAAGATGACGCAAATATTTGACAACTGTAGAGAAGTCTTCAGGTTGAACAAAATGAAAATCACCAACTCTCGTAAGAAACTAATTTTTACAGACAAAATTTGTCTGGAATTTTCCCATTTGTCTGAAAAAAGCTTGCAGTAAATGAGAATAACATCCAACAAACATGGTTTTTGAAAACACAGACTTAGCTGATTTAATCAGAAATACCTCATAATTGCAAGTAATAATAGCTGGATTTCAGTTGCAAACTAATGGCACAAAAATAGAATGGAACATTTCACAGTACGGCCAATAACTTTTTTCTGTAAGTAGTACATATGTACAAGGAACATGTGGTTTGGATCATTTATCAAAGGCTAAAACTATCATAAGTTGAGTAAATGCTACAGGAACTGTTTTGAGTGGTTCATCAACAAGAGTTTCATCATAATCTTAGAAAGGACCAATTATCTCATTAGAAAGTTTAAAGACTAACTAATCGTGCTAATACGTAAACTAAGAAGCAAGAGCAAAACAAAGAGTACAAAAACGTTTCACAAATAAGATAACTATATTAGCTTTGTCTCATGTGCTGACAAGAACAAATCTTGTCAGCACCTTGCAACTTATTATACGTGTATACAAGACAAACTAGATCAAACTATTGATACAACTCCCTGAAGGAATTGTAAATGTAACAAACCATGATTCTAAGACAAATCAAATGGCAAAAACATATTTGATCCTGGCAGAAATTCACATGACCATCTGATGACCACAACCTCAAAAGTTTGAATTTCAATGTTTTTGGAAGAACGTGCATCATTTAGCGTGTTGCAACAAGATGCTTTTTAGATCACTTTAAGATGTTCTATATCAATAACTCTTGATACAAAACAAATTTTTCCATTACTAGCCCTTTTTTGAAGGCATTTTAATGCACTTATCTTCAAACTGTTGTCCTGTTTACCATAAACTTACTTGATGAATAGTATCTTGAAGTACCAAGTAGTCCGCACCATATTCTAACATTAATAGCTGCATAAAGCTTTCTATGTTGCTTGCTCAACTGCTTGCTAAAGTTTTATGCCTTTTAAAGTACTTTTTGTGTAGCAGGTGTAATACAAATTCCTTGTTTTAACATTTTGAACACTTTTAATAATTTGAGCTTTGCTTCCAGTGCAAAATGATATGCAGCAGTAGTATGTGTCAGGAATTAACTTTTACTATGAGTTAATTTCATATTTACTTATAGCTGCAGATATTCCTTTTAGAAATATTCTTTATTCATGTCCAGTCACACAATAGTTCTCAAATTGGTAAAGTTGTGCTGGCAAAGTGCAATCACTCATTACAACACGGGTTGAGACATAATGTATATTTAAGCTGTTACTCTCTAAAATTATTTGCCTGTTTTGTTGTGCGTCACAACAGTATGTTTTTATTTCCCCATTTTTTCACATAAGTATTGTTGAGCTCATATTAATGATAGCCATAATTCACTTAGAGATGGTACGCAATATTAAGGATTTAACTGTCACTTTTAAACCTATGAAGTTGAGTATTGATCATGCATAATAATGTTGCATTGAATGTTGAACTTTAGGATTTCTTACATGTTGAACTATAGATTTAAAATATTTTACATTTTTGTGTCAGAGTGTATTTACAACAAAAGTTTTGGAAAATTATGGATTTTTGGTTGAAAGAATTTTTGTAAATCTTGACTTCATTTTTATCAAAAAAATATTTAAGAACTTTTGGTACTGAGAGGATTTTGAAAAAACTTTTTAGATTACTTTTGTTCTGGTGCATGCTGTTGTTAGTGGATATAAGTGCATTATCAAAAATGAATTTGTCTTTTATGTTTTGTAAACATCAATGTAAAACTACTTGAAAATCATCCAATTAGTTTTTTTCATTTACTTTCTTTGTCAATACAGATTAAATTGGTGCTGTTTGTTGGTTCACAAGTAATTCTCTAACAATATTTTCAATCTAGACACCTAAATTATGTCCTAAAAATGTCACACTAGTTTTTGAGTATATTCATTTAAATAAATAGTCTTTGTGTATTTTTTCATGACTGTAACTTTTTATTTGATATAAAAGTACTGGAACAGCATAAACAACTTGCCTCTAAAAATTCAACAAACTTAATGCATAAATTAGAAGTTGCAAGACTGTTGTAACATACAACAAGGCAGGCAAACACTGTAATAGAGTAGTGGCTCAAATATACACTATATCTTGACCTGTGTTGTCAGAAGTAATTATACTTCTCCAACACAACATTACTAACTTTAGAACTATTACATGACTAGCTACTTTTTGAGAATATGGCTAGTATAAAATAAAAATGTTCCAAATAGAAACATTTACAGCTGTAAGTAGAAAGGAATTAACTCATAATACAAGTAAATTCCTCATAAATACAAACAAGAAAACACAAAAATTTACATTAAACATCAGTACATTTATTTCTTTTCATGCATTGCTGAATAAATCTTGACAACAAATTGTACTATTAATCTCAGCAAATAACTCAATAGATACAATTTCAATATTTAGTTGCAGACAAGACATCACAAAGACTAAACAAAGACAAGACTGAACAGGGACTGTGACATACAGTGTGTTTACAAGACTGACTTTCAAGACTGCTAAAGCTATTTGCATGACCAGAAGTGAATCTTCTAATCAATACATTTTAAAGTTTGAATTAAATAATAACTTGCCATAAACTGTTATTAAAGTTGAATGATGATTAACCACCTTTGAAATAAACATTTTTAACTGACTCTAATCTTTATTGGATGCAGCAATTCTAACACAAATCAAAATCAAAATCAAAATCTCTCAAGCACAAGATCAAGAAATTCAAAACTACAAGAATCTGAAAAGCTTTTACTATCAAAAACCAGCCTCATGTTTGGTAATAAGATTATTATTCTTCAAGACCTTAGACTCAAAATATGTGAGTTGTGCTATGAATTAGAGTTTGTAGGTCTTCTAGAAACTAAAGTAGCTCTAAGTTTGTCAGCAGCAAATTTTGCAAAATCATTTTGAATCTGTGCTTATTCTAAACTTGTCAATATGAAACCAACTGAACTGTTACAGTCATTTCTAGTTCTATTCCAACTATGGCAAAGTATCTCTATGAACTTCATGATAGATTAGCAGTAGATTTTGTGAAAAGATTCTATTTATATGGTAATAAATGTTTTACCAAGATAAAACACTTTATCCCATGCTCAAAGACTCTTATATCATGTCAACATTCAGATTTGTTTTGGATGAAAATAGTAAGATTTCATGGGCTTCTTTAGAATGTTGCTTTGAATAGTGGTTTTATTTTTGCCTCTCAGTTCTGAAGATTTCAGTTGAAGAGTTTAAACATTAAAAAAACCTTTCATTGGCCTATCACCCTCAGTGTGATGGACAGACTGATAGTCAACCAGTACCTACAACAGTATTTAAGTGCATATTCTTATTGTCAGAATACTTGCCAATCCTGCTATCTCTTTAAATTGTTACGGCATAACTGCTTGACTATGCTTATTAATATTTGTCAATGATCGCTTTTATTCGCCTACACCTCTTCTCACGTTTTTGCCCCTTTCACCTAATTGCGCCTTTTATCCTAGTTGCGCCTTCAATGCCGAACCCTCTAAGTCAATATCTTTGTCACAATCCTTTATGGATACCTTTGTTCTACACCTCTACAATTTGCTACGTGTCATCTTTCTTATGGTCAATTGGAAACATCCTGGATTATTATCTTCAGCCAGTTCAACCGACAAAAGAATCATTTTACTTTCATCATGCTCCTTTGAAATCCTTCTTCACCATCTTTTATTCCACTTCAAACTCCGCTTCAACTGGCTGGATATTATTTTGGAGTTGTCATCAAAGCTACAATTCTGTTTGAATCAGCCTTATTATCAATTACTCCACTTTACTCTGCTTTATTTCTGCCAAAGATGATTTCTTAGAATTGTCATAAGCTTAACAATGGAAATTACAGCATTGATTTATGGAGCAAAAGGTGCAGTGAGATTCAGCAAGATTTGCTGGAGAGCCAATTTCAAGGGCACTTCAAGAGGGTATACCACAGGAGCTAGCAGGGACATGTTTATTTGTTTAGTCTTATGTTTATATTCACTCTTCTAAGTTTAATAAAACTATTATATTTTATTAAATCTTTTTGCATTTGCTGCCTACCCTCTGCTGTACATTGACATTACCCCCCAGCATATGTACAAGTATTATATTATATTACTGTGTATTTCTTCTTCCCTTCTAACACTTACCACAGTAAAAGAAGCAGAATCCTGAACTTACTACTTGAAGAATATTGTTAAAACACTCTGTTCCATTCCTCAACAAAGATGTCCCTGTTTAAGGCTAAATACGGATTTAACTCCCTGTAGACCTATTGATTGAAGTGGTGCCCAATTTCCAACCAACTCTCAACACATATATCTGCAACTTATGCCAGAACTTAGGAAAAGTTTGATAAAAGTTACTATTAGCTCACAAATCTTTAAAAAGGCTTTTGGGCATGAAGCTGTGTCAAAAACCTCCTTGAAGTAAAAATTGGTGCATCTTAACTGGAGATGTATCAAAACTACTAGACCATCAATCAAGTTGGATTATAAAAGACTAGGCCCACTCAAGATAATCCCAAAAACTAGTAACCTTAGATTAAGGTTGAAGCTACTACAATCCATGAGGTGTCTTTATGATGTATTTTATATTTTGCTACTTTCTAGAATCCATAGTACATACTCTGGAAAGGTACATATGGAACTACACCCTGTGATTGTTGATAGTATCTACAAGTACATCAAATTCCAGGAGATATTGAATGCAAGGAAAGAAGTTGGAAAATAGAAATGCCTAGGTACATGGAACGGATACCCAGACTCTTTGAACATGTAAGAGCTCCAAGAGAACGTGTTCAATTGTTAGCATCTTTTTGAATATTTTAAGGCACACTTCAAGACCAAGGTAAACACATCTAGAAAGGGCAACTCTTAGAATTGGTCATTGGCGCGCTTGTTTTAAGGCTTTCAAGAAGATTCAAATCAAATCAAGTTAAGCAGGATTTGTACAAGTTTAAGTTTTTGATCATGTCTTTGCATAGTCAAGGTTCTGTCAGGAATTAGTTTACGTTATAAGTTAATTCCTTTTGTCTATTTATAGCTGCAGATGTTCCTATTTGGAACATTCTTTATTTCATGCTAGTCACATTTTCAATAAGTGGCTAGTGATATAATAATTCTAACATTAGTAATGTTGTATTGGAGAAGTGTAATTGCTTCTCACAACACAGGTCAAGATATAATGTACATTTGAGCTGTTACTCTCTTACATTGTATCCCTGTTTTGTTGTGTGTCATAAGAGGTTCATCCTTGGCACATAAGTTGTATGCTTAGTGTACTTGTTGCAACCTTTTTGTTTCTTATATTTCTTTGTACAAGTCATTACAAAGTGTATTCAAGTCCAGTTATGACAATCATGTATTATTCTAGTACTACAACCATGGCAATAAATGCATTTTTTCTCATAAATAGTAACATGTATATTGGAAATGTAACTTCCACTTAATATTGTCTTCTAAGGATCTTTGACCAGTTATCCTGAAAATTTATACGGATCAATTTGAAATTATATTTCCCAAAGCATAGAAAAGTTTACCACATTCTCATGTAATAAACATCTAGTGTAATCTCATGTTATCAAGAGGAACATCACTGGAAGTATGATGCAGAAAACTGTAGCAATGGCAATATCATATTAGATTTACCCTCCAGTTATGTATCCTGTGACAGTAATGTTACAATTACATCATTACATTAATTTACATTTTTGAATATTTTCATTTTTATTAACTGTTAGAATATTATGTTATTTACACTGGTCATTTTGTGCACATCAGTTTCAGTAGTAGCGCAGCAGTATCCTCAGCCTTTGCAATTTTCTTTGTTCAGCCATCATTTTTTGGTATTTCTATCATGCTTGTGCATCACCAGGCATACTAAATTAATTCAAACAATATTTGTAATTATATACCATACGTATTTTGTGCATTGCGCTGATCATGATTAAAATCATTTCTAACTACGATATGATATTTTCACAGATATGACAAAACATACAAACATAATTCCATTTGTTATTAATGCAGTACATTTTAACGCCATAATTGTAGCATTGAAAGTAACTTTTAACAGTTTCTTTCAATTTAAATATTTACTCTCCTCATATTGTATAGTTTGGGAAGCTATGTATATAGTTCTAGCAGGATTGGAAAAGATATTTTAGCAATTTCTTATAACAATTTGACATGCAAAGAAAGAATACACGCAATAATATATTCTATAAGCTCCTGGATCGAATACGATTGGGTAATTTTATGAATTCTATAGATTGTGAAGCTGAACATGTGCGCTCATCAAGTATATTACGAAAACCGAAAAATGAATATTGCCTCAGATTTCCCCCTTTTTTGAAAGTCTTGTAACCACAAACAAGTTGCCATATTGCTGCTCCAATCAACAATGCATTGAGTGCAATTAAAACAGCTGAAACAAAAACTTGACTTGAATCATCTGCCTCCGCAAATTTTAATTTGAGTAATAATGATGAGAAGAAAGTTCCAAACAAAATAAAGCATCCTAGTCCATATACCTGTGTCTCATGAAAATCGATTATTGGCTTTGCAATTCCAAATATAACCATACTCAGAGTTGCAAATACTGCACTGATTATAGCTTGCTCCACAGTTCCTGGTAATATGAAAATCAAGGAAGAGGCTAACATGATACGACGAATGCATTCTACAATTTCCCACCACCACATGGATCTCCGATATTTTTTCCATAAAAATGAACTGCTTCTTATGTCATAACTTAAATGCAAATTATCACGATCTGATTCAGGAATTTTTTTTATTTTGTCCCGTGCGCCCCAAAGTAGATACAAATATAGCACTGGTATACCTATTGGGTATACCAATATCATGAAAACTGCGTAAATTCTGTAGGAAAAATAGGCGAGACCATTACAACTTGTAGAGTAATCAACACGCAAGAATTTCTTATACCCTTCCCGGGCATTACTATCACATCCAAATATTTGAAGTATCACAGTGCTAACTGTGGAATATACTAAAAATAGAAACACCAGTGCTACGAGCATGTGCTTTGATCGAGATAGCTCTCTGGCATTTCGAAATTCTTCAGCACTCAGTTGGGCAATGCAAATTTTTTTTAAACAAATCTTATATGTGATTACCAGTACAAGGAGGAAAATTAGTGGAATCAGCGTTGTTAACAGCAACTTGGGGTAAAACCTCATACGGAATGAACACGATGGTGCTGCAACCCATTGCACATCAAAATTAATTACATCTATCAATCGAATAAATGTAGCATATGCTTTAGGGAGTTCAAAATTGGTAACCGAGGCGTACTGGGTCAAAATGGTGAGTACGATGTATGCCTCTCGAAGTTTTTCAAAAGGTATTCCTGATAGTATCTGCCTTACTCGAAATGTAATACGTTGAGCTCTAAACACTTCTATAGCATCTGATACGTGCCCTACATCTAAAAGGGTCACAAGAACCAGATAAATTACGAAGCAAAGAAAAAGTACAATGACCAGAACTAAAGTTGTGGTAACAGCACCGATACCATCACCACATTTCATACAGCTATTGTCTATCGCCAAAATGTAACCAGGCGCACAAACAGCACACACTATTAAGAAAAAACATGAGAATAAAAATATAATTCTAGAAGTAAAATACAGACATGTCTTCAAGTCATAATACACTAATTCCGAATCAAAACTTATATAAAACATCAATTGCGCATGGAATGATAAGAATCTAGATAGCGATTAATGCGATCGATTTCTACTTACATGGACCCATATATCCCTCGGCACAGTACTCGTCGCCACCATTTGCAACTAACCCGCCAATGCAGGCATTTTCATATGGACATGCTAATGCCTCATCTGAAGAGATGCTCTCGCGCCAATAACCAGGGGACACAGATAGCATGCTGGTTTCTAGTCCAAGCTGATTGCACTGAAATCCAGTACCACAATCCAAACAAATTCTACTATATCTTCGAACGAATTGCGAAGAGGTACAGCAATAGGATGATCCATAGCCAATACCAACATCAGCACAAGAAAATTCAATCTGACTTTGACTATAAGTGCCTTTGGCATGACAGCAATTTGCTATACTATCATTAAATGCTACATTTTCAAATGCAACATTAAGCTGATAAGAGTAAGTAAAAATTGCAGCCCCAGCTTGAGCTGCATAGCTAGCCTTAAATTTGACATCATGTATTGAAGCTCTCGAACCACTTTCAAAATATATACCCCCTCCATTATGTCCTTTATTCCCTAGAAAGTATGAATTTGATATGTTGGCATTAGCTCCATATCCCAAATACAAGAAACCACCCAAACTCAATGCTTTGTTTTTCTTTCCATTGCAATATTCAAGTGTTAGTTTACCATCGGACCACATTGCTCCTCCAAAATAAGACTTGTTGCTAATGAAAGAGGTGTTTACTACATTAATTTGGGTGCCAGCATTTGTATAGATTGCCCCACCATTTTGATTTGCTCGATTTCCATTGAAGTACGAATCATTCAAATAAATCAAAGTGGTACTGTCAATGTATAGCATACCCCCCCTATCCGAAAGTTCATCATAAAATATATTCGTACTGATGTCTGCTTGCGTAGTTATTGGGACATATTCTGAAAAGATGTGTATTCCACCTCCAGCGAATCTGGCCCTATTTTCAGTTACCTTGGTGGTTGTGATTTGAAGGACATCACCTGACATTGACATAAACCCCCCATTCCCTGCATGATTTCCAAAAGCGCTGCAGCCAATAATATCTAAACTTGTTTGGGAATGTATTCCCCCACCTACGCCAGATGCATAATTATTGCTGAATTCAGTTGCCTCAAATGTAACCTTTGATTTTGAACTACCTTTAATACTAACTGCACCACCATCGGAATTCTCATTTGAATTGCTAAAATCAATAAAAGTTGCTGCAATGTTACATTGAAATGTTGATTTAGCAATCAATGAGCTTTTTGAGTTCTTATTGCTGATAAAAATTGACCCTCCAGATTGCATTGCGTAATTATTCAAAAACTCAGTTTCAACGATGCTAAACAATGAAATCTCACCAATAATTGCGATTGCCCCTCCAAGATCTGCTGTATTAAATTCGAAAAGGCTCTTGGAAATATTGAGAACACAGAAACTGTGCACTACTATAGCACCCCCAGAGCTGAGTTTAGTGATATCTGAATCAAAGCCAAAATTGTTTCCATAATATGATATAATCTCTGTGGTAGTGTAGCTATTTGAAAAGGATGTGGATAAACTAGTTCTCGTCGTAGACGATGTATATCCAAAGGCTTGCTCACTTGTTAAAATTTGAAAGTGTGAATAGGATACTGTACTACTTGAACTGGATACTGTACTATTTGAACTGGATACTGTACTACTTGAACTATTAGGATCCAAATGTGACATTCTACAACATGTGTAATTCAGGTGTGCATTATAAACTTGTTCGCGACAACTTAAACCTCCAAAGAATGTTAAGGCAGAGATGTTTGCGTAGTAAATTGCAGCATTTCCAATAAAGTCGCTCTTTACAATGTGAAGGTAACTGTAGTTGCCTGCGAATATAGCACCACCCTCAATTTTATCATTATTATGTAAGATAACCGAGTTGTATCGAAAATGAGTATGGTAAATATCCAACATGGCGTATTCAGATGCATAAATTGCAGCTCCGGCAGTCGATACATTGTTTTTCAAAAAGTCGCAATTTCTGAGGTACAACTTGGTTCCAGAGTCTAGAAAGACTGCACCGCCAAACTTAGCGAAGCCCCCAGTTAAAAGGATATCTTCCAAATTCAATGTACTATTCCTCCCAACCGAGAATAGTTGTGTAATACCGGATCCATCGAGAGTTGCATTACCGATCCCTTGTATGTGCAGTGTGGTATTCTCTCCAACAGAAATACTTTCAAATACTTTGACTGATCCATTCCATTGAACCGAAAAGAAGCCACCTTCACATGCTACAGTACTTGCAAGTTTTACAGCGCTCGCGACATCGTATACATCCTCGCTGATATCATTTTCATTACATAATTTAGAAAAAATTTCAAAAATGAAGGAAAAAAAAATAAAGAAACGAAATCCTTCTTTGAGCATCTTCAAAAGATTTTTAGTAAAGAATTAATTTATTGAGCGATATCAAAATTCGATCATCACATTCGAAAGGATTTCATCGAATATTTAGTACGTCAGTGTCAAATTCAACAACGTGAGCGCTTGAGGAATTATGCATGGAAAATAATATTCCTACCGCTCATGAAAATAATAATTCTAAAATGCATTCTAAATCTTACCGAACACGAATTAAATTATGTAGCAATCATTGCTTGATATTTCTACGAAATATTTTTCAGACGCATATTAAGCTCTTTCTTTGACTGGTCCCAAATTATAGCAGTTTTTTTTCAATTTTATATCAAAAATATTTTTAGGGTGTCAATGGATAAAGTTGATTAAGTTACAAATCTATTTAGTAGAATTTAAATTTTACTATTCCATATATGGTCAAAATCAAATATCTGTGCATTTCATTAAGTATTGGCGCAGAATAGATTGGTGAACATCATTCAACTAGTTCCAAAAAGCATCATTAACATTGACAGCATTACTAGCCATTCCCTTGACTACTCACCAATAATTACATGAAATAATTAAATACCTGATTTGACTGTGTGATCTTAATGCTTGAGATGGAGTAAATCAAATGTGCAGTCGTTGGTTGACCAATACAATACAGCGAAAGTTTTTAAAATGTTGGATTTAAAGGGATTTTACATGCGACTTCAACTAACGGCGCAATGTCAATAGATTCAACTGCAAAGAAAAAAAACCACATGTATAGAATACCTAGAACATTCAATTACTTGATGTTTTGAAGCTGTCAGGATATTTGCCGGTCCTGCTATCTCTTTAAACTGCTACAGCATAAGTGCTCCACTATGTTCGTATATGTTCATCTATGTTTGCCTATATTTCGCCTACACATTTTCTATAATTTTTGTCCATTTACCTATTTGTGCCTTTTATCCTGATTGCGCCTTAAATGCCAAACCCTTTATGTCTACACCTTTGCCACAATCCATTATAGAATCCATTGTGAACCTGCTCTACAAATTGTCACGTGCCATCTTTCTTATGGTTACTTGGAAACTTCTTGGATGACTTTCTACAACCAGTTCAGCCTACAAAAGAATGATTCTATTTTCATTGTGCTCCCTAGAAACTCTTCTTTACTGTCTTCATGCTCCGCTTCAACTGACTGGATACTATTCCAGAAGTTGTCATCAAACTACAATTCTGCTTGAATTGGTCTTACTGTCAATTACTCCGCTTTACTCGGCTTTATTTCTGCTAAAGACAATTTCTTAGAATTCTTCAAATAATTCTAGAATTTTCACAAGCTTACCAATGGAAATTGCAGCATTTACTTATGGAGCAAAAGATGCAGTGAGATTCAGCAAGATTCACTAGAGAGCCAATTTCAAGGGCACTTCAAGAGTGTATACCGCAGGAGCTGGCGGGACATGTTTATGTCAGGATATTTGTCGGTCCTGCTATCTCTTTAAATTGCTACGGCATAACTGCTCTACTATGTCCACCTATATTTCGCCCACACTTTTCCTAAACTTTCGCCTCATTTACCCAATTGCGCCTTTTATCCTAATTGCGCCTTTAATGCC